>CAEGAE010088535.1:0-81128 GCA_903067095.1 Girardinus metallicus | reverse complement strand
GTGTGCCAACCTTGTGAAGACTTACAGAAACCGTTTGACCTCTGTCATTGCCAACAAAGGACATATTACAAAGTATTGAAACGCACTTTTGTTATTGACCAAATACTTATTTTCCACCCACATTTGCAAATAAATTCCTTAAATTATTTTCTGAATTTTTTTTTCTCATTTTGTCTCTCATAGTTGAGGTCTACCTATGATGTCAATTACAGGCCTCTCTCATCTTTTTAAGTGGGAGAACTTGTACAATTGGTGACTGACTAAATGTTTTTTTTTTCCCCACTGTATAATGTCCTTTGGTACAACATTTTTGGTTATTTAGAAGAAGTTTAATTGTCTTTTTAAAATGTTTTATCATCCAAACAGGCGGATATACCATTTGACCTTTGCTATGTTGGATCTTCTTAAATACTTTCAGTATTGGAAACTGTATTTTCAGATTAAGTCCTGGCATAGAAATGAGGCGAACACTAAGCAGTACAAAAAGGTGTGAACATTATAAAAAAATGTCCTTGTCAGTTTTGTACTTAATCGTAATAAGTATGGTAAGCTTTTGCCAAATCTTATCAGTAACCTCTGGTTTTCTTGCTTTCCTTTGCAAGGGCATTGTTTATGGACGTCGAGGCAACAAGCTGGACTTGTATTATCCCCCTATACAAAATACAGATGAGCTTCCATCTCTGGTAGTGTTTATTTATGGTGGTGCTTGGAGCACTGGACACAGATCCACTTACTGTTTACTGGCAAGGCAGATGGCTGAAGAACTGGATGCAGCTGTTGTTTGTCCAGATTACTGTACTTATCCAAAGGTAATAAAGGCACGATGTCAGTTTCTGATTATGCTAACGAGGTGATTGATCGTGCTGAACTGGTTTGTAAAATGGACTGCTGGTTCTTTCTGATTTCAGGGGAATGTTCTAATGATGATTCAAGATATTGCCGACTGTTTGATATGGGCGCAAGAGAATGGACAGAAGTTCAGCTTTGACAAGGTAAGATGCTCTCTAAGTTTTAAAGAAAATAGATCAGACTTGATAATCATTGCATAAATTGGAGAATATCCTGAATCCATATCTGTTTATTAAATAAAGCTCAGGTCACATACACTTATCTTGGCTAAGGATCAAATTTATTTCTCATTTTAGTTGAGAATAGTAAAAAAAAAAGAAACATCAGTGATGCCAAAAACAGGTATTTGGTGTTTGAAATTACAATACCAACAAAGTAGTTTTCTTTCCATTTTATTTTATACAACAGCATTCAGTAATTGACAAAGTACCAAAATAAATTTCCAAGAGAGTTTAAGGAAATTAGCAAAAACATCTCATTGACTAACAAAATAGAGAACATTTTACCCAAAAGTTAGAAAACTACACTTTTATTCTATTTAAGCAAAAATCTTGTGTCAGACAGATTTGTCACATTTGTTCCTTTCTTCTTTGTTTTATTGAAAGATTGCAGTAACAATAAGTGGTCCCGCTTCAGATTGCTGTTTGTAATGTCTTTGTGCAACTCAGAGAAAACCCAACAACAAATTCAAACAATATGTACCCAATTCTTGTTTCTAATATTTGGTGCAGCTGCAAAAAAATGCCACAAAAATAGTTTAAATAAAACAACAAAAGTATAATGACAAAATGATATTCAGGTCCCTGTTTTTTGTAATTATTTTCTCTCTAGTATCATGGGTCCTATTTGATCTGTTGTTTATCAAAAACTTCTAATACTGATGTTTTCTTTGAGAGTTCTTATAGTTATGATTGTCATAATATATTATGTTAAATTCAAGGGTCTTAATGTGAAATATGCTTTAATAAACCCTGTTTTTTGTCTTTTTAGGACAACATTGTTTTAGTTGGCCATTCAGCAGGTGCTCATTTGGGTGCAATGACCACATTATTTCTCCTTGATACACGAGAGGAGATGATGATAGAGTCAAAGAAACAGCAGGAGATTTTACAGTCAATACGAGGCGTTATAGGTATGTACACGTGTATGTCTTTTTTTAAACACAAGTGTTTTAAAAGGAGCCAAAATAAAAATGAACATCTGACTATTTCATGTTTTTATAATTTTTTTTCTGCAATTGACATCATTATGAGTTAATTATAAGTCCATTTTAGTAATTTATTACTTTTAACCTTTATTATTTTCCTTTTTATATGCAACTGTTTGTCTTTTTGTGCTTCCTAAATAGGGATGAGCGGTGTTTACAGCATTATGGACCATTATGAGCATGAGAAGAAGAGAGGAATTGAGTACGTCTCTTGTATGTCAAGAGCCATGAATGGGGAGAAAAACTTTCCACACTACTCACCACTATATATAGTACAGAACCTTAGCGGTGACAAGCTGAGCAGGTGAGAAGCAAACGCAAGAAATATCCTGAAATTTGTTTCTTGTGTAATGTTTTTGACTGCTACAGCAAAAACGTCTTTCCTGACATTTTCCTTTCTCTGTTACTTCCAGAGCTCCACGGTTCGTTTTGCTTCACGGGAATTGTGACATCGTTGTTCCGGTTGAGTCCTCCACAAAGTTCTACAAGCTCCTCTCTTCGCTGTCCGGAAAGGTGTCGCTCCACCTGCTTCCTACCGTCAACCACACTGAGATGGTCACTGACCTCATGCTGTCAAGCAGGCCCTTCTACCATCCGATCTTCAGATGCATCGATCGTGAGTTCAGGAAACTCCTAGGTAACTGTTAACAGCTTATCAGGGCAGTGTCTGGGTCTGCAAACATCAGCTGCCAGGGACACACATATTACACAGCATCTGCTCTAATGCCACAAGAAGACTATTTTTTGTTTTGATTTTATAATTATAATAAACTAAAAGAAAATTATTATTTAGCTGCTTTCTATCCAAAATCAGAAAGCCTAAAGGATAAATGGTCTGTTTGTGCCTTCCCAGCCCTAAGCAGTGTTTCTTTTTCACGCTGCATTCACCACAGACAGCCAGTACGTCTTAGAGTTCAGCACAGAAAACGTCCTCCACCACCTGAGCCACAGCTGCCTGTTATGAAATCAAGACTGAAAAAGATTAGCTGAATACAAAGTGAGGTCAAACTTCACATAACTGATTTATTAAGAGAAGTGCATATAATACTATGTTAAAATATTATTATTATTATTATTATTATTACTACTACTGGAGTCAAATTGCAGAAGCAGTACCTCTTATTGGGCTACTGGTTTTGAAGTGAATGTAGATGCACAAAATTGATCATATTATTTGTTGTGTTAAATATAATTTATTTTGTATGATAAAAATCTACTTGAATGTTGTGATGTTTAATTTCATACCAATAGCATAACATTTGCGTTATTGATATTAAATGCACCTTAAAAATGTTGAAAATATTTGTTTTTTTGTTTGTTTCTTATGGGTTGTTTTTTTTTCTTTGGTCATTCATATTTATGTGCAGTTAAGCTCAAAATTGTTGAGTAATATTAATGTTTTGGAGCGAACCAGCCAGAGTGCGTTCTTGAATCTTGTGCTAGGATGATAGCAAGAAGGCCATCCAGCCTCAACCATTTGGAGTTTCTTGCAAAAGATAAATTAAATCAAATTACCAGTGAAAAAATACAAAAACAATGTGAGCAATGAATGCTTTGAATACTGTGACACCAATAAAGATTTTTTCTGTAGATTACTGAACAGGGTATAAATCATTTTTGTATGCAGTTTTTTGAGTAAAATGTAAACTTTTTTACTATGACATTTATCCTGTGTTGTCAAGAGGAAGATGAGATGAAGGTCACTATTGGCTTCCTTAGCAGGCTGATGTTACATACACTAATACTACACAGTAAATTGACCTATTTTCTTAGTATCCTTATGGTCTTGCATAATACAGATTTTTTTCCTAGTTTTTTAATGAATCTCAATAATCCTTAGTGTTTACATCCTTGCTATTTGCACAAAGTTGTTTCTTTCAAACATTATCCATATAGTTGTTGTTTCAAATAACATTCTTGATGTTATTGTCTTTTTTTTTCATTTCTTGGAAATAGTCTGTTTTTTATACATAAATATACAAACATTTTGTACATTTTTGAACCGCTATTTAGTTGTACATTTCCTTCAAACAAAGCTATTTTTAATGATAACTGTGCACTCTCATTCTTATTTTTCAGTTTTTAAGAATATATTTTTGATCTAAGTATGAATGTGCAAGCTTCTCTTTACCTTTAACTTGCGGGTGTTACTCCTGAATTTCTCTTCTATACTACTCAGCTTTTATTTTGAAATTTCATGCCTATGGTTCGCGCACGAGGCGGAGTTCTGAGAGGGTCCGCTTCTGCAGAGCTGCGAAAGGGACATACACTCCATTCCGCTCCGTTTAAGTGTTTTGTTGGTCGTCTGGACGGAACCGAAGCACGAAGGAGTGAACATCATTCGGTAAAAATGTGAATACCAATTCCACTGAAAGTAGCTGTGTCCAAAGAGACAGTAAACATGGACTCTAATGGGAACAACACCAAGAAGAAGTTGTGGTTCTGCGGTCTCCTTTGGTGGTCGCTACTGCTCGAACTGTCGTCTGGAGGTAACAATATTTTTGACTTTTCTGTCAATTGGGACTAAAGGACTAAATTAAGACACTTGGTGTTACATTTAGGGTCAATGTGTAAAAATGTATGTATGTGCTAAAAAATTCTAGTTTTACGTTTTGTTTTGTTTTAACTTATAAATGCGTTATATGAAACTGGCTGTTAAAACTGTAACTTCAGCTTAAAAACAACCAAACATCATTCAAAACAAAAATGATAATGACTTTTTTAAAAGCACAACATAAATAAGCGTGGCTCAGGTTTATCATTACAAAATATGATTAAATTATTTTTGTTGCTATTTATTTCTCACTGCGAAGGTTCACTGGACTTAAATTGTTGACCTCAGTGTCACCCTACAGGATTAAGTGAAATATGTATGGAGACATGTTGGTGGGAGGTAAGGCTGTAGAGTCATTAGTCCCTTTCCAGCATCAGCACAAACTCTACTCTCTTTCTTAAATGGGACATTATGAGGGCTAACGAATGCAGTTTTCCTCTCCTGTAAAAAAAAACACATTTGGTGATTTTTGCATGCATGGATACCCACTGTGCAGAAATAGACTTTCAAATGTAAACAGAGTCAAAGGATTTCCTAGTTTTTGCACTGAAACATCTAAGGGAGAGCAATGTCTTTGTTTCACAATTGAGCATTATTAAATCCATGTAGGCATCCCTTAGCTATTCTCTTTTATTTGAGCCTGACATGTGTCATCTAAATTCAGCTTTCATCCAGGAACTGCCCTTGGGGGATCATCACAAATTATTTCACTTTGGCATTCATTGAAAATGGCCACAATGGAGACATTTCCCTTCATGTCATTGTCTTTCTGATTCTGTTTTGCCTTTGCACCGTGTACCAAGCCTTTGGTCAAAAGATCTGCATCTCGGGGTTTTGACAGTGCATCGGCTTCAGATACAATTCAGTCATGTTGCATCTCCGGTCTGCTGAATAAACGGAATGCACAGGCAGTGACAAGCACTGGTCTACCCCTCAAATTAACTACAGGCCTGTGTTCTCTAAAAAGGTCACTGGCTTTGTTGTTAAGGTAGACGTTTGGGAAGTGTTTCAAAAAATGTCACTGCCACAAAGAAACTTGCCCCTGTTGACATGTAGATTACAGGATGATGCTCCAAACAACCTCCTGTTTGTTCTTTTGAAGGGACATATTAAGGTTGGTGGGTTTTTGTCTGATCTGCTGTACTCTTTCATTTACATACCTGCCAAAAATAGACATGTTGCAACACTTCTGTCATATCAAAAAGTCAAAATTATGGGAAGGAATATGGAGGAAAGAGCTTCTCTCATCACCAAATATCTTTGTTTATGCAAATGCAGATTCGACTGTGCTATGAGATTGAGCTTAGAAACATTGCATGTACCCACACTAAGTTTGTCCAGCCCAGTGATTCTCTCTAACCCATTATAGACTCACCCCCTGGCTTGTAAACTGCAAATGAATGAAAATGTGAAATGGGCGCTTTTCTCCACAGAGGCAGAGATGTTTGTTGACCTTTCAATATGTGTGGTACTCCGCAGCTTGTTAAAAACTGGTGGTGCCTGGGCATGGAGGCACATGAGGATGCTTCAGAGCACGTTTGTGCGGATTACAGAGCGAGGAAAATGGCAGGGAAGTGAGGTAGAAGAAACAGCTGGGTCCGTCTGCCACGCCATTTCTAGAACAAGAGGCCGCAGACAATGTGTGGGGACGTCAGAGCCTTTTATGTTCCAGTTGATGGTTTCTGTCAGTGCAACGCAGGCCTGAACATGTCTGACTCTTTCCAAGTCACTTCCACTTCCAGTGTCTCCCTTTGTTTCTCGCTATTATGGCATTAAAGTCAAATACCTTAAATATAGCATATGTTGTCCTTACAGCACCAGAGAGCTCATGAACAACTTTCTACTGGAGCTACAAATAAAACTGCAGTTCAGCCTGGAACTGTGTTTCTGACAAAGGTGCTTATTAGTTTAAAGGTAAAACCTCAAACCAGTATTTTAATGCATGTTAATCATAATGGTTGTGCTCAAAAATTAAGCCCAACTGGCCCACCTTGAAGGACAAACTTAGAAAACTCCCCCATAAAAACTGCTTTTAAATCAGGAAAGCTGTAATATCTGAAGAGCCTATGTTGTAACTCTCAGTGAATGTGTCTGATTTGTATTTACAGACTCTGCTTTATTTATAAAGTACTTACCAACAATTATAATTAGCCTGGTTTTATATCTAAAAGTCACAGTGTGGGCTATAATAAACCCACTCTGTGTCTTCCTCTCAGTTTGTTGTTGTCACTCTGACTCTACCTTTTTTTTATATATTTATTGCAATTTGATCCCACTTTTTGAGTAATTGTGTATTTATTTACTTTAAAAAATCTACCAAATGCGTTTCTTGCAGCTTCCTTCTATGGGGATGGCTTCATACAGCTTAAGGCAACAGAATCGTCCGACCATAACATTCTCCGTGTTCGCTTCCGGACCTCCAGCACCGCCGGCCTGATGTTTCTCGCTGCTGGCCAGGCCAACTACTTCCTGCTAGAGCTCCATGCTGGTCGCCTGCAGGTCGGTACAACTGTGGCTGCAGTACATCAGCATATGTGTGCATGCACGCCTTTACACTCTGAAAATGAATTTCTTTGGGTTTTGCTACAATCAGCACTCCCAAACATTGACTACTATAAGCTTTAAGTCTCTCTTGTAGAAAAATAAAATTCTTTTGCTTTTTGCTCCATCATCACAGTGTCTACACCACTTTATTTGATCCTTACCATATTTATCACTGAAATTTGTTTAAAGTGTAGTAAGGAAAGAAAGTCCATCTATTTGACTGCATGGCCCTTGAGACATAATCTGTATGCAAGTAATTGCAATTGTGATATTACTTGATTACATCAACCTGTCCAGAAGCTGCAGGTGGAATTTAGCATTTTTTTGCTAAAACCTGGTACCATGCATCTCTGCTTTTAAAAGGTTAATGAGATGTTCTACATTTTTTCTGTAAATAAACAATATAAACAGTATTGCACATATTGCAATTGCAGTCACAATTGTGACTTGATGCAGTTAGACTTACTTTAGTAAATAAAAGAAACTCTGGGATTTACCTGACAGTTTTGTGCATTTGACTAAAATATCCTTGAGACTAAGCTCATATTAGTTACATTTTAACTGTTGTGAAAGAATCACACTGACAAATGTGTTGAATGTTTGCACTTCACTGAGCACAAAGGGTGAACTATGCTTCATGGGATATAAAGTGGTAGTGTTCACCATTTTTCAAGCTTGGGGTCTCACTGTGTGAGTCAGACATGAGTTGCTCCCTGGAAGCTCGTACATGTTTAGCTCCCCAGCAAGCCTCGACAAGCATGTCATCTAAATGCAGCATTATTCTGAGACAGTGTTGTGATGCTCTGTGGTCGTAGCCCAGGGCAAATGGATAATGGTGCTCTTCCTGCTCTCAAACCCAGACAGAGTTCACTGTTTTGACAACAGGTGACATCATAAGCAGTCTGAATCCTGCATTTCTTATCCCAGGTGTCACTGTATCTACAGCTTATCTTTCTTCAAATTCTTGCAATGTATATTATTCTTTATGTAAGGATAAGTGTTGTGATATGATAAAATGTAAGAATATAGATGTCATCTTGTATTTGGTAAAGTAAATCCATTTATATCAAATACTAAAGCATCATCTGTTACATATAGATTCGCAGTGCCTTTATATCATTCTATATGAAATTCTAACTACAATCTTCATTGTATATTAGTGGGACTTGATTTAGACCATTGTAATTGGAAGAAAAGATGCATTAATCTTTAACTTTGTTTTTTTAAAACACATCTTTCTTTGCTGTTATTACAGTTGTAACCCATTTCGGACTGAAATTGTTTGAGTATTTTTCTCAGTTGAAGCTCAAGCAAATTAGCCAAAGGGCATCTGTGTACATCAACTTTCAATCCTTGATCCATGTTTTCAATAGTAGATTAATCATATTATTTAAACATTTTTTTGTTTCTTTTAGGTGAGATTGGATCTTGGATCAGGGGAGCAAGTTTTAGAGTCAGAGCGAGGGGTCCAGCTCAACGATTTGGCCTGGCACTCAGTGGAGGTCCACCATGTGCAGCTAAATGTCACACTGACTGTCGACAAAAACTCTCATACAAGTGTAAAGATGCCTGGCTCTCATCATCATCTGCATATTAAAGATGGTCTTTATGTCGGAGGCTCAGGAGGTTTGGACAAAATCTACCTTCCCAGAAACTTAATTGGCTTCCGAGGCTGCTTGGATGAGGTAGTGTTCAATCAACATGACTTAGTGTCATCACTGAGGCCGTACACTGGATACAAAAACATTTATGAAGTCTCTTTAGGCTGCAGTCCACAGTTCTTTGCTACTGAGGAAGATCCAATTAGTTTTTTCAGTTCCAGAGCCTATATATCCCTTCCAACTTGGAATCATCATCATCATCAGGCTGCATTTGAGTGTGTTGTGCACACCTCAGCCAATGAGGGTGTAATCCTCTACAGTTCAGCCAGGGATGGAGGCTTTGTGGCTCTGGAGATACAGGAAGGTTTTCCAGTTGCTGTTGTAGGAAAAAATGGAGTCAAAACTGAACTACGTTCTCAAACATCCATTAATGACAGAAAATGGCATTCTCTCAAGTTGCATTTTAGTTCCAGACACCTTGAGCTAACCGTGGACAAAGAAATGGTGAAGAGTAGCATTACTTCTCACTCAAAGAGACTTCATCTTAAAGGTTTTCTTTATGTTGGAGGTATTGATGATGGTACCAGGTTAGAGGTGAGAAAGGTAGGTCTTGCCTCTGTATCAGGAAGGCGTGCCAGAGGAGGTTCCTTCAAAGGATGTTTAAGGAACATTGAAGTAAATAGAGTTAAGATGGGTCTCTCTAATGCAGTAGTCACCAAAGATATTTCAGTAGGTTGTGAACCAGAAAAACCTCCAGAGGAATCAGCCCATGTTAGTCCTACAAGTACACCAAGATCAGTTTTGTATTTTGTAACTCCAACAACATCTCTTCAGATGTCCACCCTTGCAGTTGGTTTGGACAAAAGGTATGGCTCAGATTTTGTGCATTTCAAAAATCTTGTTGTCCAGGAAGGTGGTCGAGCCTCTCTTGACGCCAAACATATCAAGGTATTCTTGGACTTCAAGGCACTTGGTATTCGACAATCTCAAATTATGTTTAGAATTGAAGAGCAGCCAGTTAGAGGTCAGATAAGACTTGATGTTGATGATGACCAAGAGGAAAACACCTTTGGCATGTTGGATCTTTGGCATGGAAGAGTGATGTATGTCCATGGAGGCTCTGAGGAGCCAGATGACTTCATCATGTTCTCAATATATTGTAATAGCAGAAAACCAGTTCCCGATTATCTGAAAAGCAGCAAATTATACCGCTACAACATAACTGTGACACCAACTAATGATGCACCCGAATTAAGCCTCCCTGAAGGAAATCTCTTTGTCTTATTGGAAAGATCTAAGAAACATCTCACCACAGAGGTTTTGAAAGTAACAGACATAGACAGCAATTACACCGACCTTGTATTCTCAGTACTAGGAAATCTGAATGCTGATGCAGGCTATTTAGAAATAGAGGGAAACCCAGGCAAGGCAGAGACTTCATTTTCATATGTTGACCTAGATGAAATGAGGGTGTATTACGTCCACACGGGTGTGAGAAACTCAAGGATAGCTCTAAGAGTTAGCGATGGAGACAAGGTCAGCAACACTGTGGTTTTAAGGATCCTGGCCATAGCGCTTGAGTATAAGATTGCCAACAACACTGGTCTTGAGCTCACTCAAGGAGAAACTGCTATTATTAGTTCAAAGCAGTTGGCCGTGCAAACAAATGCAATGAATCAAACTGTAGACATTCGCTATGATATCATTGAACAACCACAGTTTGGAGAACTCCAGAGACTTCACTCAAGCGGTGAATGGAGGCACACAGAGTCATTCTCGCAAAGACTTCTTGAGAAAGAGCGCCTTAGGTATGTTAGCACCTTTCAAGACATCCAGACCTCAAATATCAGTGATTACTTTAAATGCAAGGTTAATGTGGCTGCAAGAGCAAACACTGAAATACTTTTCCCAATTGCTGTTAAGTGGGTGAGATATCATTTGGCAAGGAATGTCATGATAAATATGGATAAAGTTAGAAAAGTGACTCTAAGCTCGGAATGCCTTGTGGCAAGAGCTGATGGTGTCGTCCTCTCAGATGAGGACCTTTATTTTCGGGTCCTCACTACACCAAAGAAAGGAAAACTCCTGCTTGACTCCACAGACTTGATGAAGAACTCAACCTTTAGCCAAAAGGATCTATCAGATGAAAGAGTCCATTATGAGCTGGTTGACAGACCTTATGAGGACACAACGGACAGATTCAAATTTCAGCTGATCTCCAAACATGCTCAGTCTGAAAATTATGATTTTCAGTTTTCAATCAAAGCTGATATCAACACTGTGTTTATGAAAAATGAAGGCCTCTTGCTTCAGGAGGGAGAGAGTAAACTCATCACCAAAGATGAGCTCTTTGCAGAGACTTTAAGCACAAGGGACATGTTCTACACCGTCATAAGCAGTCCTAAACATGGAAGGCTGGCACGCATTAGTCAGTCAAATTCCAATGCCAGCTATGATAACATCTTGACCTTCAGTAATCAGGATATAATGCAGGAGCGATTAATGTACATCCACGATGATAGTGAAACTACACAAGATGATTTTGATTTTATAGCCTCTACCAACCAAGGGTTCAAATCTTCCATTTCGGATAACGAAGTTGGCTCCAAAGAAGGAACTTTCAACATCACGATTCAGCTAGTGAATGATCAAAAACCGATTCGAATCATTGATAAAGTTTTCCATGTTGCAAGAAATGGACAGAAGCTACTCACTACAGAAGATTTGCTTTATCACGATAACGACTCAGACTTTGATGACGGCCAGCTGATCTACACCCGACGTGGAATCCCAATGGGAGACCTCGTGCTGGTCAATGACACAACTCATCGGCTGTTTCAGTTTGCACAGAAGGATTTAGAGGAGAAGCGGGTGTTGTTCATTCACAAAGGTGCTAGTACTGGCAGGTTTGTTCTCTTTGTATCAGATGGAAAAAATTTTGTGTCAGGTCTCTTAGATGTTAGTGCTCATGACCCTTTCCTGAAGGCTGACAACAACACAGGTCTGTTGGTTCAGAAAGGACAGTCAGTAACGTTTACCACCAACAATTTTAGCATCGTATCAAATATGGATATCCGGGATGGCCGGGAGGTCATTATTAAGTTGGAAGAGCCTCCCAGATATGGCAGTATTTATCGTAACAAGACAAAGATTGAGTCATTCACTCAGTCTGACCTAAAGGACGGGTTAATCTCCTACAGCCACGATGACAGCAAACACCTGGCAGACCATTTCAACTTGACTGTGAAAGCTAAAGTTCTGCAAATTACAGAGAGAGTTAATGTGAAGGTTTATCTTGAAAGTCACCAGAGGCCACCCATCATACAGCATCAGGAGACTTTACTGGTGGAAGAGGGAAAACCAGTGAAGATTGATGAAACTAAACTGGAGGTAAGTGTTATGATAATGCATTTTTCTGTCAGAGATTGGAGTTTATCAGAACTTTTAATAAATGTTAGTGCTTTCATGTGTTTAAAAGAAATGAGAAACCCATTAGTGTTAATAAATTTGTAAAGTTTGTCCATCCATCCATTACTTTGTTTTTGGCCTATTCTTCTCACCCTACCTGAAAATATGGGTTTTTAATAGCAGTGTAAGAATAAACATTGAACCCAAAAGGTTTTTGCACTGATATTACTTGATGTATCCTTATGATACTTTATGTATCATAAGGATTTCAAAGAGAAGTAAATCTTAGTTGGCAATGTGACATTTTAAATCTAACCAGGGAATGTTTTTGGATTGGGACAGGTCACACATGAGGACAACCTGCCATCTGAGATTGTGTTTGCAGTCAAAGTAGCTCCATCTCATGGCTTTCTCCGACGCTTTTTCGAAGCCGATGAGCGCTACATCGGAACCAAGCAGTCGCCTGTCAAGACATTTACCCAGGATGACATTAACAAAGGGAACATCCAGTATGTTCAGGTGGAGCCAAACAAAGTAAACGACACTTTTGTCCTGGATGCCACCAATGGAATCACTGACGTCAGCAACATCAGGATAACTGTTGACATCATCCCACTGCTCATTCCTCTACACGTCACCAATTTCACCATTAATGAGGGCGCCTCAAAAGCACTGACGGAGGATGTACTTAAAGTCACCAATAGACACTTTTCTGGATTGAACTTCTTTTATAATTTGACAAAGCCCCCTCTCCACGGTCACATTGAGCACTCTCGACATCCTGGTGTGCCTATAACCACTTTCACCAGGAGACAGGTGAGAAACGTTACAATGGTGGAAAAAAGTTTTACACCTCTTGAACATTTTCACATTTTAAGTCTCTTCAGTAACAGATTTCAATGCATTTCAGAAATAACTTTGATTCTACGTTTAAAGTTTTATTTTTTAAATCTTTTGAAAGATATTTTTGCTAACACTTCACAGTTATTCACTACTTTGTGTTGTTCAGTCACATAAAATCCCATTGGCATTCATTGAAGTTTGTGGAAATAAAGAGACAAAATGTGAAAAGGTTAAGGAGTATCAGTAATTTTTTGTTAATTGCTGATTTGCCTGGCAACCAATTTTCTGCCAGGCAAAACATTGGCTGGCAGAAGTATTTTCAAAAACTCAATATGTTTTTTTTTATACCAAAAAAAAACATAAGCTATTTCTTCAAAGTAATTAGACTTCTAGTTATTATTGCAGTAATTACTTTCATACCTTGAACTGTGGAGTTCTTAAATGCTTGCATATTTTCAGTCTTGGAAACCTACCAGTCTTAGATAATTAAATTACTTCAGTGAAGAAAGCGGTTGCCCTGGCTTGACATGACCTCCTGCACTTGCTGGAATTTATTCACCTTAATCCTTTAAAGTAATGATTATGTGCAAAATAAGTTTCTGAAATGCCTTTTTTTTCTTTTCTTTTTTTTTTTTTACAGTGTGTCAACTCTTGCCTCTATTTCGATATATGCTAGTCTTTATATTCTAAATTACCAGTACTTTGCATTTTCTTGGATGATTTCTGACTTTTTTCCACAGGTGGAACATGAATTTATTTACTATGTCCATGACAGCAGCGAAACCTTAGTCGATAATTTTACAGTGGAAGCCAACGATACAGGCTTGAGGAAGCACAGTGCCGCCCAGACGGTTTACATCGAGCTTACAGCTGTTAATGATGAGTCTCCTGTCATTACCACCAACAGGGTCCTCAGGGTGAGTCTGTAGCTCTATATTTAAACTCTGCACACTTTTTTTCTGCCAGTCGATCTGGCACCACTGTCAAAAGATTTTAATGGGGTCGTTTACTGTAGTTGCCATGCTTGGGGTGTGGAGGAGCGGAGAGGCGTACTATGTTTGCTATCTGGGATCCCACTGATCTGCCAACACAGAGCTGATAATGACATGCATAAAGAGGAGGCCAAATCTTGTTGGGAAGTAATAATTTTTTTGTGATTAAATAGATAAAAGCTGTTTTACATTAAAATTGTTTATTTAATGTCAGTGGGTTGGACAATACCTCTTTATGTTGTATGATAATCCAAATACAGATCCATCAGATTTCATAGGTAGAGCTGGATGGGATCCATCTGGAGAAAGAATTCAGAGTATTTTGTCTTTTGTGACCAGCTTTGCCCCAGCTGCAACAAATTCCTTTGAGGTATTCAGAATAGAGTCACCCCTGAAATTTATAACATGAAATATATGAAAGCCAGTTTTTATGTAGTTAGAAAACTTTTACAAGGTTACAATAGTAGTTTTATTTTATGTTTTTTCTATTATTTTATTTCATAGTGATTGGGACCTGATTTTTACATGACAATTTAACACTAATATATATTGTGTTAATGCTAATTAAGGTCAATTTTCAACATATCATGTTTACATTAGGTGTTTGGTGAAAGTCAAGCTTTTAGACAGAAATAATATATCAGTGGCCACAAGGTGGCTGTCTGCCACTGTTTGACAGTAAACTGTGCAACAGGAATATGTACCTTACATGCATAATATATATCTAATTGATGCTGTATATAGCTGTTCATGATTGAGTCTCAATTTTAGTTAAAAGGGCTTTGCCTTGTAATAAAAAAAGAATGATAAGATCGACCTGTAATTTGATAAAGTTATGGTATTCTCTTTATTTACTGCTGACACAGATTATGAAGATATAGATAATTAAAACTGTCTCTCAACAACGACTCATGAAAGCTGTAAAGGTTTGGCAGTTTAGACTCGCTCAATTTCAACAAAAATGAATCCAAAGTCAAGTATAGTCACGTCCTTTGTGCTTATTATGATCTCCTCTGAAAATGTAGCCTGATGAACATCAAACATCCTGCTGTAATTAAGAAGCAATCTTGACCCCAGGAGACTTTTCATACAAACCGATCTCAGGTGTCGTTTTTCTTTTGATCTTGTGAGTCATCCTGGTGCTGTTTATCAGTCATGCTGTGACTTCCTGCTAAAGGTGGGATTACCGGAGGTGTAGTTGCTCCCCTCCAGAGCAACACTCACTCATATGTGAGAAAAGCTTTCTCATATGGGGGGGCTGCTCTGCTGTAGGGCTGGTCCTACAAGTGTGATAGGTAGTTGTACACGTCCTCACTGTAGAAGTCCCTCAAGCTTCTATTCTGATAATCTGCATATAAAACCAAGTTTAAGAACACTTTACTGTTGGTAATATATGACAGTTTGTATGTTTAGAATGTAGTTTATCCCAAAATATCAGCATAAAAAGTAAGTACAGACTATGGTAATATCAGATTTTTTTATCAAATAAATCAACCAGCAAAAATAGCTTGATCCTCACCAGATGTTAATCTGAGGTAAAGTAAAAAGCTTAAAAGGCAAATATCAGAAAATAACTCCATTTATTTATAAATAAGTGGAGGTCTTATTTTTTCTCAGTGCCAAGAAAAAAAAAAAAAAACTTATATGTCAAACTCCAGAGAGTTCATGATTCAGCATGTTAAATACTGTCAATAGCAGAACACACTGAAAATGAGATGTTTGACGTTAATGCACAGTGTCGCTTTTGGTAATATAGACAAAACGGTATTTTAGCACAGACACACCATATCAAGCAAGTCATGCATGGTGGTGGAGGGATGATGATTTGGAAAATTTTGCAGTCACAACACACCCGGGTGTTTTCGTGACCAAAACTTTCTCGATATACATAAGTATATTACTGTCAGTATTATGCAATTTAGTGCCTTTAAATTTGGCGTTTGAGCTGGAAAGTGTGGCACTCTGTGAGACTGTTTGAGAATCCCCGAGATTAAATGATTTCTCAAACATATATGAAAGAAGCAAGGCAACACTGTCTTTTCAAACGTACCTCCAGGTACGTTTTTCAAATCCATTCAAAAACGTACCTGGAGGTACGTTTGAAAAGGCAGAAATCTAAGGAAAATCAGTCCCAACCACTTGTTTTTGACACATTCTGATTGCGTCTTCCTGTCTGCTGTATCAGTTGTTTGGGGCATTTTGTATTTATCACCAATCACACTTCATCTGTTGTTGAAGTTTCTCACTTTAACCACCTGTCAGAGATCAGGCGATGCCTTGTCACATCCACAAGCTTCCAGTAAACTTGCTGTTTGCTAGGTGTGAACAATGTGACAATTGACAGATCAGACTCTTAATATTCAATGTCACACATTGTGACTTGCAAAAGTATTGCACCCTGAACTTTTTCAAATTTTGTCATGCAAGAAATGGAAACTTCTAGCGTTGTGGCACTTGAGTACTTTGAAAGTGATGAGTACCACGTTTTCATTGTCTTGTCTCTAGATGTGCTGCTTTTCCAAGACCAATACTACAACGTAGTGTGAAACTCCTTCCTGCATTCAAATACAACCTATGAAGATTTGTAAAACGTAAATTTTACTGCTGCAGTCTGTACCCTTGCATACTTCAGATGAGAGAAATGAGAAAACAAGATGGAGAAACATTTTCCAGTTCCAGTATATGGATGTTTCTCTGACTGTGGAACACACAGACAGAACTCTGTCCTCCCTTTTTCACTTGTTGCCTCCATTCACTGTGTCCGAGTTATTTGGTTTGTCTGTATAACTTATTACCAGCTTGTCAGTGTGTCCCGTGGCATGTTGCAGACCAACAGGAGCTCCTTTATTGACGAGCTTGCTAATGAAATGAGCTGCTACAGACAGTATGGTTTTCTTTTCCTTTTTTTTTTGCTGTATAAAATTTTTTTCTGATTGCTTAAAATGAAAATCTGTTAACAGTCTAATGAATGATTTAATTTGTTTTGACATTTTTCTTAATTACAGGATTCTGGCACCATTATGGCAATTCTTACATATTTTAACCATTGCAGTTCCTTCGTTTCATAGTTTAAATGGTGCCTATGCCATTTTCCTTTAATCATATAAGCTTAAAGGAAAACCCGGGCTCCTGTGAAAATGGCATATTGACTGAGTTACAGGGATTTCTTTAGGCCTACATGCTGTTTATATCACCCTGTTGCATTAATTAAGGAAATGACAACCTGTCCAAGCAACAGTAGCTCCTCTGGTTTGAGGTCTACAGGCTTATCCTTCACTGTCAAGGACCTGCATGCTTCAGTAGTTTTTGTGCTCTGTTACTTTGTGGTAGCCCGAGGCTCTTTGGTGTGCATGGAAGCAGGAGTTTACCTCAGCTTGTCAGCACTCTGAAGTGCTCTGAAAAGTGTTTACAGTCTGTACAGCTATTCTTAGTCTGGGGTGTCCTTGATTTAGGCAGCGTTCAAGTGTTTTTATCATTTCTTTTCTTTTTTTTTTGGCCTTAGGCCGGTGTTGCTCTAATATCTGTATTGTCTAAGTTAGAAATCATTTGTATAGTAATTAAACTGCACCACATGCTGTACTTGCAAATGTATTCATGTCCTTTGAACCTTTTCACATTTTATCTTACCTTGATGGCAAATGTCAATGTACTTGCTGAGATTTCATGCAACTGAACAACAGAAAGCAGTGTTTAATGATGAACTGGAAGTAAAAAGACACTGGAGGAGGTGCAGAGATTCACTTTATGGAAGAGTAGTAAGAAGTAAGACATGGTTGGAATAAGATAAATCCAATGAGGCACAGCAAACATGATCTTGTCAGATAAAACCAAATTTGGACTTTTTCTTCAAAATGCCAAATGCTGCGTGTGATCACACCATCCCCATGCTGAAAGCACTTAGAATCTTGTTGCTGAAATGTGCTATACACATAAACTTGACTTGGAAGATAGTGCTGGCAGCATTATGTTGTTTTTTTTTTTTTTTTTCTTAGCAGGGACAGAAAAGTAGGTCAGCGTTGATAGGAAGATGGATGGAGTTAAATACAGAATATGACTTAAAAATGTGTGTTTATAGACTCTCTTCATAAAAGAGCTATTTTTCAAGAAAAAATGTGAAATTATTTAAGTCTCTAGATGACTAAAGCTGCAGGAGACATGTCCAGATTGCTTCCAGCTGTTGTAATAGAAAAACGCTAGTCTGTAAAATATTGACCAAGATAGTTATTACTAAAAGATTTTGAAAGCTTTTTATGATTTTCTCCCACTTCGGAAATATGATTTTGTGATCATCTGTCCAGTAAGATTAGAGAGCTGAAAGGCAATGAATAATTTTGTGATGCAGTATAATTTGCAGGGATCACATGTGTAAAGAAAGAAGGAAAAAACTCTTGAAACATCTTCGAATCCAAACTATCATTTATCATTTATTGCCTTACAAAATAAAAACAAGCAGGTAGTGTTTCTAAATTGAGTAGGGCTTACATTTCATTTGTATCATTTATTTGTGCAGAATTACGTGAGACATAATCTTTCTTTACCATAAATGAATTGACTTTGCATTTCCTATGAGGGGCCTGTTCAGGGTTGTGCCAGTACTTTTATTAGACTGCTGGAGATAGGCGCCAGTCACATCAAACCCTACGAGATTATTTATAGATGCATGTGTGGATTTCCGATTAGCTTGTTTTATTTCAGCCTTACCCCCTATTAAGAACCAAATATAGTTATTAATAATAGTAGTTAAATCATATAGGGCATAATGAGTCGCATGAAATTAAACTTTCCAAGTAATATGGCATTTGTTGTTGGTTATCTCTCCAGGTGTGGGTGTCATCAATCACAGAAATCAGACCAGAGGATCTTAGAGCCGAGGATCTTGATACACCAGCAGATGAGCTACAATTCATGGTCACCCCACCCAGCAATGGACACCTGGCCCTTAAAAGCAACCCTATGAAGGCAGTGTTGAACTTCACACAGGCCCACATAGACCAGGGACAGCTGCTGTTTGTCCACAAAGGTAAATCAATTTGATAGACAGAGAAGGACTGAAAACTGATTTCTGAGTTATTTATTCTGTTCCTTTTACCTCCACTAGAGGGTGTTCTTGGAAGGTATGATTTGGTTTTCACTCATATCAGGGGCTGCTCATTTAAATCATCAGCAGTTTGAGTCATCATGTTTAAAGTGATTCTTGTTTTGATATAGCTTCTTACGTTTTGCTTACTTTTAAATGCAGAAAAAGTTGAAACCTGCACTATACATCACATTCATGCAATAATGTTTGGGGATTTAAAAAGATAGTCTTGTTTTTTTTTTTTTTTTACAGTTTTTGACTTTAATTGATGTTTTGACCTCTCTTCTAGGAGCCATGTCTGGGGGATTTAACTTCCAAGTCAATGACGGCGTGAATTTTACTCCCAGGCAGATCTTCAGCATCACCGCCAAAGCTTTAGTTGTGAATTTGGAGAAAAACCGCCCACTCAAGGTGTTTCCTGGTAAGCATAGCCCCTGACTACAGCAAAATCAGCAAATTGCCTTTTCTGCTTCTCCTGTACAATGACCTCACTGATAATAAAAAAGTAAGTGTTTTCATAAAGTGAGTGAGCAGCTGCAAGTATTTAAAGCATCACTTAATTAACAAGGCTCTCACCATTAAAATACTAATGGAAATACTTTATTGATACTATGATTACTTTGCTTAAACAGACAGGTGTTGCAAAATTCATCTTTATGTCACGACAGAAAAAACTGTTTTAGGGTTATGTAGTTACACAGATGGTACATTTGTCAGCAGAAATATTCTAAATTCAAAACTTATTTTAATTCAGTCCACTCCAATTATTTCCCAGTTATAATACAATACAATCAAATTAAGTATATAATCCAAATTAATCAACAATTTTAAAAGGACACCCAGCTGTTTGCAGTGAGTTGACCTTCCAAACAGTGGAAGTTTGTTTGTTTAACTTTACAACAGTCCCTCATACTAATTTTCTATTTTCTCTCAACAGGAAGAAACCTCAAACATAATCAGGCTCAATATGAGTCGTATAATCAGATTCAGATTCACTTACACTCTAAGAAATAATCCTGTAAATTTACAGTAATCTACTGGCAGCTACAGACGCCAGTATTTTACTGTAAATGCACAGTAGTTGTACCGTAATTAATCCTGAGAGTAGATTACTGTTAATGCAAGTACAGTGTAGATACTGTGAAAAAACTGTAATATACTGGCGTCTGTAGCTGCCAGCAGATTATCGTTTTTTCAAAAAAACAGAACGGTAATTTATCGTTTTCCTGAAAGAAGGTTAAAAAAAAATTACTGGCGTCTGTATCTACCAGTAAATAGTGGTAGCTACAGATGTTTTTTACCTTTTCAATCCTGTAATTACTTTTTAAAGAGGTTTACTGTAAGTAAATAATGTAATGACGCCAACACACCACAGATGTAGTACCGCCAACAGCGTTTATTAGAAATAAGAACAAGCTGCTATTGCTGAGGCTGCAGCTCACGCCTCTAACAAACCGTTAGACTCAACTTAATAGCTTCACTGCTAACACACACTGAACTGAACTCTCCCCTCTTCCGGTGTTCTGTCAGATCAGCATCGTCCTGGTCCTCCCGCTCCCCTGATCCCCCCACCCACATGACAGGTTTATCACATGTGAGTGGAGTCAGCAGAGTCAGACAGGGGAAGCCTGTCTTCAACATTGGCTCCTATCTTTGTCAAACTGCAAAGAAGACGAATAATAAAAATTATTAACAATATATAGCACAGCTACATTCAAATAGCAAACTAAGCCAATGAGAAAGTGCTTCCACACAAAAAGTAGGATCATTAGAATAACAACATACCTGCACATACCTGACAACATGGTCCACAGTTTGACCTGAGCTGTTTTGGATTCTTTTTGTGGCCTTTTGGACGTAGGAAGAAGCACATTAACCAACAGAAGATTGCCTGGTTTTCCCAGCCTGGAGGAACAACGGGATACATAGCAGACACATTAGGATAATAAATAAACATTTTAAAGAGAAGTGTGAGCACAACTAACCAGACCCACCTCTGTGTGTCACCATCACATTCAAAATACTTCGTCCACCCGGTTTAGCCTAGAGAGCATTTTTCACCACCTGCAAGATAAAGCATGAAAAAGTCAGGAATAATTACAATGAACACTACTCAAACTTTAAGTACCACATAATCATTAGGCATTATAGAAATTGGTCACCTTACAGAAACATTCTGGACAGCATTTCTTCTGCCAACCTGTCAGAAGAAATGTGTTGAAGTCATCATAACAGGCTTCAGTCACCAACATGTACTAATGAAGAAAAAAAAGAGGCAGCCAATATTTCATTAATTATTGTATGTATAGAGACAAAAACATTTTTGCTTAGCTTTAATTGCATAGATAGATCAAGCCACCAGTCCAGCACAGCTTCTCTCCCCATTATGCCATCTAAAGCCAAAAACTTCAAGAAAACGACTCCGCAGCTCAATAATGTTAACTTAAATGGCCTTCAGATTCTTCTGACAGTTTTAATGTTCGGTTAATCACCCGACACCTCGTGCTACATCTGCTTGGCTAGCTTTAGCTGCTAACAAAACTACTAAACCAAGGGCGCTCACGTCCAGTCCTCGAGAGCTACCGTCCTGCCACTTTTAGATGCACCTTTACTCCAACAGAGCAGGATCAGCTCTGAACAGACCTGCTAATGAGCCATTCATTTGATTCAGGTCTGTTGGCGCAGGGAAGCATCTGAAAGTAGCAGTATGGATGGCAGCTCTGGAGGCCTGGACTTGAGCAGCCCTGTACTAAACAGTTGTATACACCGTGATATCCAAACAAACAAACTTACGTTAAGCATAAGTCGGTACTCTTGCGCAAACAGAAATTTAATGCATTCATAAAAAATAATCCAAAATATGATGATCTTTACATGGAACTTATCTTGTTATGATAAACTCCAGACAAGACGCCATACTGTTGTCTCCACTCTACGTGACGTCACAGATACGTTGCAATTGTGGGTGCAACTCTTTAGCAAACGCCAACTCGTCTTCTTCTTCCTCCTCTTCCTCTACTTCTTTTTTTTTTTTTTCTTTTTTTTTTAATGGCGGTTGGCAAGCAACTTACTGATGTGCATTACCGCCGTCTACTGGAATGAAGTGTGGTTCGGGATGCTACATATATATTAAACGCCAACTCTTTTGGGAAACTGAACTGACAAACCTATCTTTGAATTTGACTAAACAAGTGTTTAATTAACACTGTATTTTTAACATACAACACCAACACTAGAAATCTAACACTTTTGATTTTGCTCTGTAGATTTTGATTCATTTCTTAAAAGATTTATTATAGAAAGTATTTTTTTCTTTCTGCTAAATATTGTCTTTAAATGCTGGTTCTCTAAGATGCAAATACAAATAAAATGTCTTGCCTAGGAAAAAAACTGTATTGTACAATTATTTTGCGGTAGTTTACTGCCAGTTGGCAGTCTTGATTGTGGCAACAGAAGAAGACATGAAATTGACGGTATCCTAACGTATTATGGAATAACAGTATATTACTGTTGGAATTCCACTGTAAATTTACGGTAATTTCTAAGAGTGTACATGCTGTCCAAATTCAATAAAATGTGCACTCTGCCTCAACAAGAAAGGCAAAACAAATTATTTTTGTCATTTACAACTGAAATATATGTGTTGGTCTGACATTTTTGATTTTTAGTTAGCTTTACTTTTAAACTATGACACTGTTGTGTGTTCAGCCCGCCTACTGCTGATTTCTTTTGGTTTAATAATTCAGCGCCTTTCCAAGAGCAGGGTCATTAAATCGTTAAATGGGTGTAGTCTGTCTGCAAAAACTTTTCATAGTTTTCCATAGGGTTTCACTACTTCTCTTTGTGAATTAGAAAGAACTGATATTGTTGTGTGGAAGCAGCAAACAGCCAGCTGGCACGCTTCACTGAGCCTCTCAGCCACAGGGTGAGTGGGTACTTAAAAAACTGTGCCACTGTCTGTTCCAGGCAGCCATGTCGGTGCTTTGTGCCAAGCAGGACAGACGGGGGAAGCTAGGATGGCAGCTTTGGTTGACAATTAGGGGTTTTTTTTAAAGGAGAGAGTGGCGACGTAAAGCCCTTTCACACTGCGGTGGGAAATGAATGTTTTTCCCCCTTTTTCTCACAAACATCTAGACTGTCTGGGGGATTTCTGTCAAACCGGAGAGAGGAAACTGCTTTCTAATCAACTGCATGTGTCTCTTTAAATGAGTTCACTAAAAAGGTCATGCAAAATACATGTTTAATATAATATGAGTAAGATAAACAACTGTGGAATGTAGTCAGGACAACTAGGTTATCTAGCTATATTATCCGGAATCTACAGTACATGTTTATTATTATTAAGAGCATATAACACAAAATTATTTTCCTGCAGCGTGAGTATAAAAGAGGGATTTTTATTTGCGTATGAATCCATTTCTCTCCCTCTTCCTCCAAGGTAGACATTTCCTTTGGGAGATGAAAATGGTGGGAACGCAGCTTACAAGTGAGGAATGAATTTCCTCTATATTTCCCTGCCTTCCATTATTTATCAGCAGTCATTTTTCAAAGCCCTCAAAATATTCTGAGTTGCCACAGGAATCTGCACTGCAAAAAAAAATCTTACTAGATATTTTTGTCTAGTTTCTAGTGTAAATATTTTGTACATTTGACATAAGACAAAAGTAGCTTATAAGTAACCTATTCATCAATATATAGGACCTTTCTTTTAGTCAATAACTGCTTAATATTAAACAAAAGAAGTAGTGGTTCCACTGGTAAACTATTTTAATTATAACAAGACATCTTTCCCATGTTATCAGTGAAATAACCTACTAATGGAACAAGTACCTTTTCATCAATATTAAAAAGTTATTGATTTAAAACAATCTCCTTTATCTTACTGAAAAGTTACTACTACGTTAGTTTTGTCTTATTTCAGCTGTATGAAGATATTTGCACCAGTAACTAGACCCAAAATGCTTGGTAAGATTTTGTATTTTTGCAGTGTATACAATTTATTTTGGAATAAAACTTGATTATTCCCAGCTGTTTTTGTTGATGTTTCTATTTTTTTTCCAAGTGACGCATTCGTGTCTGTGAGGAGCTTTTAATGTGTTGTTAGGAGTTTATGTAACACCCCCACTCTTTCGTTGGAAATGGTGTTGTAAAACGTCTCTGGTGTCTGCGTGGCAACTTTAATTTAACACATCAAAAGGCGGTCGTCACTCTAACCCAGGCTTTGTTTTTAAGAGTTTAAAATGTTGTGCAGCACAAAGGAAGAATAACACAAGATGTAATTGCCTTGAGTGGTTCAACCCTACCTATTACAAATTCTCTCCAGGATCTTCCAGCCCGATCACCAATGATGATTTACAGGCTGTGACCAATGACATTGGAAGCACCTTTAACCGCACCATTATGTTCAATGTGATTCGCCATCCTAAACTGGGACGCTTGGTGAAGAGGCAGCTTGATAACTCTACTGTGGAGATCTCAACTTTTACACAAGATATGGTAAGTGCACTCAAGGTCACATAAAAACTGTCTTATTTTAAAACATGTGCGTCACTAAAATAGAAATGAAGGGTGTGTGTGTCAGAGATTTTTTTATTAGGCTTCCTCCATTTATGTGGAAGGCTATGCCAGATTTCTTCTGTTCTGCATGAATAATGCATGCCCTCCATCCTTGCCGAAGATACTGACTCTCCATTTTTTTAAATAGCTCATGGTAAACCTTTTATGCTTTGATTTATAATGGATTTTGATCTGACATAATTAAAGTCAAAGTGATTGTTCTGTATTCACTGCAGAACAAAGAATATTTAAATTATTAATTATATCTGAACCATGAGATCTTAATCTGGGGAGAAACTGCTGAGCAATTAAATCCCATAGACTCAACATATACAGGTGCATCTCTCTAAACTGGACATGGAAAAATGAGTATTTATTTTACTGATTCAAGTTATCAGTAAAGTTGTTAAGTTATAAAGTAAAAGTTCAGTTTTTCATTAATTTAATCTGTGTTTTTTTTTTTTTTTAAGAAAAACAACCATAAGGATATTATGTCATAACACTAACTTCATACATAACCAAGATACTCCACAAAAGGTCACAGACAAAGAAGCCATTAATATCCAAGCTTATGGAAAGTTACGTGGAAGGAAGCAGTGATACCATGATTGTTATTGAGATTACCTTGTATGTCTGAATCAGTCAAATTTTTATTACTCTGACTGAGAGCTTTTCCACTTTGTGGACCACTGTAGTAACTGAAATATTTCTGTATTGCAGGTGAACAGAAAGGAAGTCATCTACATTCAAACGCCCATTGAGTCGGTGGGCTGGGAAGCTATGGATTCAATAACTTTTTCTGTGTCATCACCGCCTGCCTCTATAGACGGTCAGACTTTCAAAATAGACATCTCCTATGAAAATACAGGACCTGACCGCAATACAGTACTCCTCAAAAACACAGGTATGAACTATCTTTTCAAATCATTAATTTATTACACCTAATTAGGTCTGCATTTTGCTTTACATTTGGTCAATAGCTTTACATACTGATCTTTCACATTTTATTTGGACTCTGTCTCCTTTATTGAAAGTAATCTTCCGTCTAGTACTCAACAATGATAGCAGGGTTTGTAGTGTATTTTACCCTCCACTGCCTAAAGCAGTGGAGGGTAAAATAATAAAACACTGTCTGTAGCAGATAAGCATAACAGTTTTCCCTGTCACAACCACATTACAAACCTAAAAGTTTGTCTGTGGTTTTTGCATATCTACATAATGGACAAAAACAAAGTTGTGCACAATTATAAAAGAAAACAATGTATCCTAGCTTAGTTTGCCAAGATTGGGATGAAAAAGGAAGCTACCTCCTTGCAGATGTAGGGAGTAGTCTGGCAGCAGCATTTTAATAAAGCTGTAAAACATTTATTGAAGTCAGTGAAAGAAAACAAAAACATTTCTCTAAAAGCAGTCATGTTCTGTACTGAAAGGTATGACACAGCAGCATGTTTGTGAAAGATCACAAAAATGACATTATAAAGAAAGGAAGAGTGGAAACTGCATAATACTATACATGCAAATATTGCATCCAGATTTAATTTATGTTTATTTTGTGAAGGTGCTGAGGTGGCAGAAGGGGAGAGTGTTGTCATAGATGAATTCAAGCTGGATGCCTCCAACCTGATTTCAAAGCTGCCCATACCGCTGCGGAGCTCCTATGAGGTCTGGTTTCAGGTGACGGATCTTCCCCAGCATGGCGTTATCGTGGTAGGTGAGAGAAATCTCACCAAAGAGAAACCAAACTTCTCCCAGTTCATCGTCACCAAATACGGCATCATTTACAGCCATGACAACTCTGAGACGACTCATGATTCTTTTGTGTTCAGTGCTTGGCTGAACCCAAAAGGCAGGACTGCCCAACGGCCTCAAGATGAGAAGGATGTTGTTATTGAGCGTTTTAACATCACAGTCAGGCCTGTGAACGATCAATCACCTGTGCTAAAAACTAAAACTCCAGGTCTAAAAGTGGTACAGGGAGACAAGGTAGCTATTGGGCCTGAGGATCTCAGAGTCGAAGACTTGGATGATCCTCCAGAGGATATTACATTCTCTGTTATTAGCAAACCAAGCAACGGTTACATAGCTCTGCAAGGAAGTTTGAATGAGTCAGTAGTTGCCTTCACTCAAGCTCAAATCAACAGCAAAAGTGTGTATTTTATCCATGATGGAAGCTCTGCCTCAGGCGTGTTTTACTTCAGTGTTACAGACGGACATCACAAACCAGTATATAAACTTTTTAACATAGATGTGTCAGAGATTGCCATCACTCTACTCAATTACACTGGATTGTCACTGCAACAAGGGAAGACTGTAGTACCTCTGACCCAGGACAACCTTGCAGCAGAGACAAATGGCAAAATTACCACCATTCGCTACATGATTACCATACCTCCCACCTTTGGCAAAATTCTGAAAGAAAACCAGGAAGTTATACATTTTACACAAGAGGATCTTCAGACTGGAAGCTTGGCCTATCACATGATCTCGCTGTCCTCCACAGAGGACAGCTTTGAGTTCACTGCCTTCACTTCTGAGGCAAATCTTACCGGACAAATCCTTAATGTGACAGTCAGACCTCTGATCCATGTTGGCCAAGGATTGAAAATTCCCAATGGGATAACTGTCAGGCTCAACACTAGCTTTTTAAATGCCTCTGAACTGGCTGCTGTAAGTGACAATGACCCTGTCTTTGACATTTTGTCCCATCCAAAGTACGGAAAGGTGCTTCAGGCAAGTTCTAAAAGGTCCAGGAAGTTTATCCCAGCTGCATCCTTCACATTTCAGGAAGTGGTGCAGCAGAAAGTTGCATTGGAGCTGAATGCCAACATGACTGGAGTAGAGGAGCTGAACGATTCCCTTGTTTTTGTGCTGAAAGCTGATAATGTCCAACCTGCTAAAGGGGAATTCCACTTTACAGTAGTCCCATACGACCCAGTGGTTTTTCCAACCACAAAAAGCCCAGTCCCAACCACGTCACCCATTCCTCAGACACCAGTCAAGATTTCTAGGAATGGAACTGTCTCCCCAGTCCCGTCTACAGTTCTCCATTCCACCCACCAACCAAGTAAAAATCAGCAAAAATTCAGGGGCCGTAACCGCTGGGGGAACTCGAACGGAACTAGCTTTTTCAGCACAACACTCGGAAAGCCGCCTCGAACGGAGGAATTTCCCTTTAGGAACACACCAGTCCGCGTAGAGTCCTACCCTCAGAAAACCTCCAACCCACTCCTCATCATCCTGCCACTTCTGGCCCTCCTGCTGCTCATAATCATCTTTGTAGTTGTGGTCGTCTATTTTCGACACCACAGACAAATGAAGCAGAACACCTCTTCACCTCAGGAGAATCCTCCCACTGTTTCACCCAGGGGTGAGTCCCACAACGACCTAACCCAGAGGAGCACCACAGTTCCGACTGTTACTATCACTCCTTTAAGTCCTTCCTGCCCTTCCAGCCCTGTGCTTAGTAGGTTTTTGCCACTGAATCAGGCTTCACCTTATGACACAGCTCCCTCAAATGTACTCATCAGTTCTTGGAGTAACGGTTCTCTAGAACCAACTTCCCAAATTATTCACACCGTCACCCCAACTTTGCAGAAGAATCAGTACTGGGTATGAAGACAGTGATTGATACAAGATAATGTTACTACATGTTTATGTAGTGAATGAATGGTACTATTGATTACTTACTGTTGCAGTTACTTGCTATAGATTTCTGGAGCTGTTTTGACTCATTGTGTATTTTGTTCCATTAAATGGAGAACTGTATGTTACTATCTATCAGTTTAACTCTCATGAGCTCCCTTTCTGGAAGGCAGCAGCTGCTGAAAGAGGAAGCTCTGTGGAGCTTTTATAAAGGATTTATATAAAATAATACCACCAACATCACAGTTAATTTTGTGAAAAATGTTTACTAAAGTGAGACATTTTTCCCCCCATTAAATAAATTAAATTAAAAGATTAACTCGTCTTACTTTCACAGTGCAGGATCAGGCTTTTGCAATAAAAGAAGAGTTTATTTTAAGGCCATTTTCCCCAGAGGTGTCGATAAGCGAGGACAACGCTGTACATTGAATGAAGCAGATTTCAGTGTTTTCTTTCAGTTTAGTCGCTCACTGAAAACCTACATGTAACCTCTTCTTTATGTCGGGAAGAAATTAGACATTTATGGATTTAAATATTAGAGAGGGAGATTAGTGTGATAACAACTTGATACTGTGAATTACTGAAGCTGGCATGAAATTTATGGTCAAAATATTTTAATCGATTGTTTAGATTTATATAATTTCTATGCATTATACAAGTATATAAAAGTATAGTTTATTTTGTTATCTCAGGTATTTTTTTAACACAAAGTGTGCGCTACATTTATCAAAGGCAGCATGCAGTCAGTAATCGTTGAAGCCTACATAACATAATTGGCAGGTTTTGCAGGTATTCTATAACTGAAATATGTCCATTAACGTAGTTTTACAATTTTTTACCTCTGTTTCTAAAGCATTTAGGCACTGACCATATCCTCCAGATTTAACCTCATAGCACTACACTCCTATTTAAAAATAAATATCGGTAAAGATATTATATAGGGTTTTATATTTAACAGAAAAGTATGTTTTATTTAAATGAACAAAACTACTGAAACGTCTTGGCGAGAGAAAGCGGACAGAAGCTTTTGATGACTGAAAGGAGCTCTTGTTTCATCTTATTGTATCAAAGTCAGGATAAATTCTGTCAAATCATGAACATTCTTTTCTGCGGATGAACTTTGACCGCTGTAAACAAGCGGTTTTGCTGTGATCTGCTCTAAGGTGAATTGTGAATTTTCGGGGAAAAGAAACCACTGCAAATATATTAGTTGTGAAATAATTTTGTACTGAAAAGAATCACTTGTGTCCCAGTCTAATCTAAGTGTTAAAATTAATTTGTAACAGAAGTGTTGTATTTATTTATACTGTATTTTTTAATAAACCACTTTAAAAATTTTCTCAGTCTCAGCTTTTTTGCAAATCTCATTCAATCATTTACATTCTTTTATCCTGTAGAAGATTTAGTATTTTCTCACTGAATCCCTTTTTCTTCCTCATAGACATTTTGTGGCTCTCACTGTAATTGAAACTGTCCTGCTGCCACGGCAACAAAAGACCCATTACAGTAGGGGACCAATTAAAAAAAAAAAGATTATCATCATCAGTTCTCCCAGTTTCCTGCAATTAGCTCAGCTTTGGTTTTCACACAACCAAAAGCCACTAAACCTGCAGCATTTTGTTGAGATGCAGGTTTCCACCCCATCAGCAAGACAAAAACAAATTGTTCATCTCCCCACCAGCAAATACTGGAGACTTCACATGTGAAAACTAAAGCTGACTGAGCTGTGTTGTTTGGGTGTTTTAGTCTTTCACATTTACAATTTTGTTTTTTTTTCATTAATTTTATCCATACCTATAATAAGTTAACAACTCATGCATTACAGACAGTTTGGCTTCATCCACATAGATAGCCTGAACCTGATGCATTTTTCATTTATTACTTATTCCCCAAAAATGCTTGTCAGGTTTTTAAAAATTGTGATAGTTACACTTCTTTTTAAGACATGTTCAAGTTTATTCTGTTGGTGCTAATGACTGGCTCGGATACTTTGCTTTGTCTTCTCCATGACTCCGTGGAATGCTTTACACAAAATCCTGCATTTTATCCCTTAAAAATCTTTTTCTTTTATAACAGAAGGAAGTATTTCAAAGTTATATGGTTTAATAGGACCTGGAACTCATAAAAGAGAAACCAAACCTCAAATTAAAATTTAATTAAACTGCTTTTTTGTTTAGATTTGTGACTTTTAAGAATTTAATAATTTTGTGCAAATAGGAAATTGTATGTTGTATAAACCAGGCTCTGCAAATTAAACCCCGATCACCAGTAGGTTTTTTTAACGTATAAAACACCTTTTTTCTTGTACTCATGAGTCATTTCTTGATTTTCTTCGTTTTAGTGAAGAAACATCAAACATCTACTTTATTGTTTTGTTTTAATTATATGATATAGATCTACCCAATCTTTGGCAGGCTCACAGTCAGACTTGTTGAATTTTTCCAAATTAAAGCAGTGATCTTACCTCAATCTCACAACTGGCGAAGCAACATTGTTTCTTTTAATGAAATGCCTTTTTTCTTGGTTTCTTTCATTCCCACAAGAGTAGAGATGAAATCATAGAAAAACATTACTGGTGACACCACCCAACACCATGGAACAATTTAGAGTTCCCTTATGTGTTTAGAAATGCTGATTACCTAAAAGAAAAATGATACCCCAACAAATAAAAGGGCACCTCAAACTCTGTTGACTGGAATAGTTTGAAGCGAATCTGTTGTGACTATTTGAAATATATTTTTATAATATATCATAACATAGATGTGTTTGGTGAACTACATTGTGGTGGTTGGCTGGGTCCTGGTAGCAGCACTGGTTTCCTATTTATGGCATGTGGCATGGATTTACTTGCATGAATTTGACATCAGAGAATTTTAGGAAGTGATCACGCTGGCCTCTTCTCAAAGTTACTAACATCAAACCCAGACCAGGCTTCAGTACTTATCAGTAATTATCTTAACACTCTTGGGAGACGCTATGTTCCTGTGCCGTTCTGTGCGCATCAGGTTTTGATACATTTCTGGCACATGGGTATTATCATATAACTTTGAAATAGGAAAAATAGCTGTGGAGAAGCACACACACCTCCAAATTGTACAAGGTCTTGTTGATTGAATTCTGATGGAATCTTTAAGGCAGGGTTTATGAAATAATTACACAAAACTCAGGGCTTCAAAGACTGGTTTAATCAACGTCAAAGCTCATAGCCCGATGTGAAGGGAGCCTTTACTGTAGCTTTTACAGTAAAGGCTCAGTCTTGGTGTCAAGACTGAGGAGGTGAAGAAATAGGTAACCAATACCCTGCTGACATGCATGACTGCATAGCATGCAGATAGATATCACATTAGAGCATGACTGAATCTGAGTAAACCCGCATGAAGCTCCTACTTTACCATGATGACTTATCAAACATGTCTGATGGTAGCTCAAGATGATCTATTCATGTTTTATCACACATTTCTGTTACAACATTAAAATGATTGAACTTATTTCATTACTCAATCCTGCAAAGGTTATGTTTTAAATACTCCAAAAAGTTTCAAAACAATTTTTAAACCAGAATTGAAGATCTACCCAATCTTTGGCAGGCTAAGATAAAAAAACTGCTGACATTAACAAAACCAAGGCATTGCCCACTGTCCTATCATATTATTACTGTCATATGAATATCATGCCTAACTTTACAGCTGTTTTTTTTCTTTTGAAGAGGACTAGTGCAGTGAAATTGTTGACATTGAGTTCCAAACAAATGCCTGAGGCTTCAATGATCTTTACGGCAAATGTCTGGAGTGTTGTGCCTTCAGTTTTTCAGTCTAACATTTAAATTACGACACCAAGATTAAAACGAGAGCCAATGCATTCCGTTCCACAGCTATTGTACGAGTGAGGGTTAGATACATCTGATAGGTTCTTGGCGTCCATAGAAGATCTTACAGTAATCGCAGTAATTTGGGGGCTGGAAATTGTGGGCCTCAGGGTTTAAGAACAATGGCACCCTTCCCTTTAAGACAAGGCTGCCAGAGACAATGACTTCTTGGTTCATTTGCTGTAATAGGGTTCCACATAGATGATCCCAGATGGATAATTAAAACACAAAGTGCATGTTTAAGTTGAAAAGAACTATTTTATAATGGTACTGCAAGAGGAACAACGACGGACCAAAAAAGGAACCAAGTGACATTTACTGTATTTGTTATCGCTAATTGGGGCTCGTAAAATTCAGCCTGGAGTGTCAGAATTTGTCACAATGGTGCTGAAAAGCATGGCGGTTCTGTGTTTAAGAGGAAGCCTTGTCACACAAACAACGTGTGACAAGGCTTCACGACATAAAACGTCCATTCAGCAGGACATTTTATGTCGTCCTGCTGAATGGGATGAGCTTAGTGCTCATTGTCTGACATTAAATCAGACTAAACTTTTCCTAACTGACCTAATACTGGATACGTTTAATCTTGTTTAATGCAGTTGTGTCTTCTTCTCTGGGTTGTATAAATATCTGGTTTCAATTGGTTAAGGTTTCCTGTTAAACTCACACATAAGCGTTTCCAAAGCAACCTCAGCACTGTTTTGTGCATGCTTCATGAGATCTAAATGAATAGCAAAAGAATTTGAAATGAATTTGACACATATTTTATCCCCTAATAATATTCATCTGCTGTTTTTTTGCTGAAAACTAAAGGCAATATTTCAAGCAGTTTTGTCTTATTATTTGAATCAGGTATAATTTTCACTTATTTGGCTTTTCTGTGATGTTTAACTTAAGTTAAATACTAGTTTTATCAGCATCCTGACAGATAGTCTCACATACACTGGGTGTACTAGTTACCTCCCACCCACATTGTTCGCTGAACTGACTCCCTGCTACAGACATCTGGGGAGTTGTCCACTGTTAGGTCATAAACAACTGTCAGACAGCAGAGAAGTAATTTGATTAAACCGGAATAGTAACGTGGGAAAAGGATCATGAAAGAAATGCAAATTTGGTTAAAACCAGTTTTATAAAATGCCAGCTTACAATACACAAAGATTTTACAGCTGAAACCGGACGTTTTCATGCACTAAATGAAAAGATGCACACCCCATTTGTTTCTCACTGTCTGACGTTTCGTCAGACCATATATCTCTCTTGCTTTAAGTCAGTAAGAATTATAAAAATTATTTCTATTTGCGAATTGCTACAATAATTATTATCTCTTTCAACAATGAGCATAAAGTCAGAATTGTGGAGCGGCACAAGTCTGGTTGATCATTGGGAACAATTTACAGATGCTTGAAGGTGCTGCATTCATCAGTTCAAACAGTTATATATAAGCATAGACGTGTTGGAAGTGTCCAACCATCATGCCGCTCCGGAAAGACAGGAGGGGGATTTTTATCCAAAATCCCAGAACAGAGTCTTATACCTGTCAGCAAGTAATGGTCTGACGAAAGTACAGTGAAACTTTGGCCACAATAACCATCATTACATTTGGAGGAAAACCAGTAGACACTCGCAAGCCTGGAAACACCATTCCTGCTGTGAAGTATGGGGGCGGCAGCATCATGCTGTGGGGCTGTTTTGCTGCATGACAAGCTTGAATACCTCAAAAATAGGTCCCATCATGAGGAATGGACATTAAATATGAATATTGAAGCATCATTTAAAAACACAAATGGGTTATTGAAATGGACAAAGATACAGCATACACCCAGAGTGGTTAAGTAGCTTAAGGACAACATAGTCAATGTTTTTGGTGGATGCCACTGACAAATGAAGCAGAGATCGGACTGAAACTGAGGACTACAGGATCTCAGTCCTACAGAGAATTTGTTGGTAGATCTGAAAAGACAAACCTGACCAAAGTCATACAGTTCAAAGGCAATGCTACAAAATACTGAGGAAGTAGAGGAATCTTTGGACATAGTACATGTCAACTGATTCTGCAGATTTGAATTTTTTAAATATTGCATGAAATAAGCCTGATTTTCAGCTCTTTTTCTTTGATGAAACAAATGCTTCTAAATGGTTGAAATGTGAAAAAAGTCAAAGTTTAAAACCTATTTGACAAAGTCATAACATCTTTGTGTATGTGGCCTCTTCCTCTTAAATGTCCTCTTGTTTATTGTAATCAGAGCTGTAAATGAATCTCTGTGATGCTGGGGGAGGGGAGAATGTGCAGACACACACAAACCAACAAAAATGCATGTTGTGTAGGGGTGTGTGATTGTGTTTGTTGGAGGGCAGCCAGAGAGCTGAGGGGGTGGGAGGGCAGTCAGCGTTTTTCAGACAACATGAATGAGGCCCCGCCAGAGCAAGCTTCCTGTGTGAGGGCTATAAAAACAAAACCAGGGTAAAGGCTCTCACATTCCTGAACACTCTGCCAGGTACAAGATACATGACATGTCCTCATCAAGATTTTTTTTTACTCCAAGAAGAAGAAAAGAAAAATGGGTGAAAATGCAACACTTCCCATATTGCCTTGTCATGAATTGGAAAACACTCGAATGTCCATATACGTAGGACATTCGAGTGGTGTTTCAAAGCTGTAGCATTGTTTGTTTTGATGTTCCTTAGAGGCTCATTAGACCTCAAAAACACCAGAAAGTTTCACAGGACAGAAATCGAGATCAAATTTCTGAGCATTTGTGGGTCAAATAATGAAACCACTAAGAAGACAACATCGTGTATGTGTTCGGTCTACAACCATGTCCATTGATGCAAGATATCTATTATAATAAGCTGTGGGAAAAGTTTCTTTGGAGTGATGAAGATTTTACTGTTGCATGACTTAACTTAAATGGAAGTCAGGCTTCTTATGTGTGATATAGTTTGTGTGAGAACTTGTTTGAAGGATATCAGGATACTTTGTTTATCAGGATACTTTTTATAACTAGGTAATATTTTACCTAGAGCATCCAAATGTTGCAGAACAGTGTCACTTAAGGACAGATAAGTCTTAAAGACATGGATTCATGAAGTAAGGTTCACTTAATTAATATGTGAGGTAGAAAACTTTTGATGTCTTTTGAAACAAAACTCTAATTAGTTGGTCTGAAGCTATCATGAAGTTCAGGATGGACTAACACCAAAGCAGATTTCCTTTAGACAAGACAGTCTCAAAATAATCAAAGCATTTTTATACAAACACTCTTTTGTGAGCTTTTTAATGATACTCAACTTTGCAATTGATGGTTATTTAGACAGAAGAATCTCAATTGTTCCCATTCTGGATCTTGTTCTTTCCGACTTTGCAGAATTAACACCTCAATCCGATTGTTCACATTTTCTAGATTAAGAGACAGATGACAGTAAAAAAGGTTATGAACATTAAAATGCACAGAATTTCAGAAACACAATGCACGTGAAGAAACTGATGCAACATTGTGGTGAACTTCTTTAAATAGATGGTTTTTTTTAGAAAAACAGAGGTCAGTAAAATCAGGTTTCTTTCCCAAGAGCTTCTGGAAACGTCACTGGAAGAAAAACACAAGTTGCTACTTGAAGAGACAAAAACAACTCAGATAACAGCTGAGTTTAGACTGTTAAAACGAATCCTTTAAACAAGCAGAGATTAGTATTAGGGTTCAGTAATAATAACATCAGGCGTGGCAGGATGCCGATCTCTCCACACAACATAAAGGGGAACATCTTATGTTTGTGTTTGTCCTATTTCAAACTGCAGCCGCCCACAGAAACTGCCATAACAAAGTGGTCTGAGCCCTGTGAAATAGCGTCTTTGCTGTATAAAATTGTGCTTTCAGCCGACAATACTCATTTCTAACACAGGGTGTAGTGTGTATTTCCTGGTATTAGAGGTCTCACCCTCGGGAGAGGGCTGCACTGAGGTCAGTGGATGATCTAATGGGAGCTGCTGCTGCTGCTGCTGCTGCTCACCAGACCCACATTTTTGTCTAATCTTACTTCCTGCATGGCCGACATGGATTGGCAGTACCACTGCATTACAGCAAAATTCAACAAAACAAACTCGCAAAAGCAGAGGAAAACATTTTACTGGAAAGTGAAAAAATATCTACCCCTTTCAGATTTAATTAGTTTTTACATTTTTGTCACACTGAAATGTCTGAGTTATCAAGCAAAAATAACCTTAATAATTACAACAGCAGGATTCAGATCACAGCTTAATTTATTGAGGAAAAAAGTGAATGCCCTCAAACCTAAAACCTACATTGCTTTAGAGGAATTTTGCCAAACTCTTTCATGTCACAGAATCTAGTTTAAGTTAGGACTTTGACTAGGCCGCTTCAAAGTGTCATTTCTGTTTATTTGGGGGTCTCTGTGCCTAATGTCACAAGCTAATGAGCAAGAGAGCAAAGTTCATAGTTGGAACTATTACCACAAGTCATCCAGACACTACAGCGACAAAGCAGCTCTGTCACCATCACATTTGACCTTAAATAAGATGTTTTGTTTTTGACATGCTGTGAGTTTTGTGGCACCTTCAATAAATTTCCACTTTTGCCTCATCGATTCACAGAATGTTTTCTTAAAAGTCTTGGAGATAGGCCTTGTGGGTTTTTGTGTGTGTTTTGTTGTTGTTGTTAGTTTTTTTACGTCAGTAGTTTGGGCCTTAAATCCCTCCTGGATGAGTCATTGATGAACTAAACCCTGGAGTAATTTGGGTTTAGTTTCAACACTGCTTAATTATCCATTTCTGGACAAAAGCTTTATAGAAAGGCTTTAGAGATGACTTTATCACCATTTCCAGTTTTCATTTCCCTCCACTCTTGAATTTCTTCAGATTACGGAACAGTGTGTTGCTTTTCAAGACCATTCAGCCTACTTCGTGTTGTCAGAAAGGTTCCATTCAACCACTCAAAATCTGGCAGTAACCAGGCCTGGGTGTGGCTCGTGAAATTTAACCAAACAAATTTAGTTAATCACTCTGTAAGCATTAGAGCATTAAAAATGTTGACTTTGAGGGCTTCAGCCAGGCAACTTGTTTCCTGGGTGAGACAGAGTTCGATTTACTGAAAACACACAGCACATAATGTGCATCCAACCTAAGAGCTTAACAGTTAGTTGGCGTCATATTGTTTTGTAGGAAGCTAAATATCTCAGGTACAGGGTGTGCTAAGCAATGTACAGGAACAGATCACAGATACTATCATTCTAAAGGGAGGAACTTGTTTGACAATTCTCCACTCGTCAGCAGATTGCTGCGCTGACAAAACCTTCCAGGGCTCACAAGACAAAAAAGAGGGGAGCAGTCATGTGAGAAAGGCCTGGTGTTTGTGACTCGGCATGAAAAAGATTAAGTGAGACTCTTTTGGTTGTTTTGAAGTGGCAAAAAGGAAAACAACCCTAAAACAAGACAGGTAGAGGTCAGGAGGAGCTCAGGGTTTTTCACCCCCGGCTGAAACATGAAGCCTGTGAAAATGGTGCTCTGGCTGTGACTGCTCTTTAACCCTGTCTGTACCTGAACCTGTCAGCTGTGTCAGGAATCTGTCAGGACTGGGTCTCTGTTTGCTGATCAAACGGTTGTACAATCTGGGCCGTAATTATAAACAGAATCAGACAGAGCCCCCCTTCAACCACCCATCCCTTCCCCGCCTTCAGCGGGGAAATTGCTGACTGCAGGCAAACGCTGCACATTCCTAAAGCAGGAACTCTGAAAAAGCAGAAGACATTTTCCCCGCTGGTCATACCTTCACAGACAAAGGGAAGGAACAGCAGTAAATGATTGTATATCTGTTTGAGCACACAATGAGCATGCATGTAATTGTGTTTGTCACTTTGATGAAGTGAAGTCCCGTACGTGACTGAGCCGTCTGATCCGATGGGATAACGAGAACAGACAGGACCTAACTCAAAATAACCTGAGTCAGTTTGGAAGAGCATTTTATTTGTAGTGGTATTAATGACAAGAAACTCAGTAAATGTAGTGTCCTGAATTATTTTGAAAATATGTTTAGATGAAATTGTAAATTGAATACAATTTTTGTAATTCACCTCAAAATCTTCCTTTTAGGTCATTTTAACACAAAATATCCCAGTAGACTCAGTACGATTGAGGGCAGGTTTCTGAGTTTACTTTTAAAATACAGTTTTTGAAAAGGTCTGGTCCTTTAAAATGACATGGTAACCTCCTGACCTGCGTTTTAGCTGGGGAATTTCAAGAATGGCATCCAGTTATTCCTACCAAGGAAACTTTCCCCTTTCCACTGAGCATGTCATATATTTCTATACATTGTTTGTGCCATTTTTCACCTTTGTGCTCTGCTAAAATCTGAGAATAATTGAGATCCCTTCTAAAAATGCTTAGAACAGCTCGTTTTAACAGTTCAAACTTGAAATATATTCTAATATGCATTAATTCTCTGCTAATATATAGAGTCTTTATCTGTGCTCTTGCTCTTGGAGTTGCAGCCAATCAGCACCAAGGAAAATAAATTACACTCATGGTATTTCAGATTTCCTATGCTGCATTTTCTTTCAAATACCTCAGATTTGCTCTCCAAAAAATCCACAAACAGACAAATTGAAGTTATCTTCCACAGAAAAAGCAATGAGTATGTGGATCCACTAATAAACAAGGGTCCACTATATCCTACTGCACTTGCATTTGTTATGATTGTTTTTATCCAGAAAGCCTTGTGTGGCAGTTTTGTTCCTCTATTTAGTTCACTTGAAGCGAATTGAAAGCTGTGATTTTAGGCGGACCAAAGTTCTCATGTTTTCCACACCAAAGTTTGAGTTCTCATTTACAAACCAGCTACAGTTCAGCTCAACAGGTTGATATGGATCCACCCTTAGTCATTCCAAACCCCAACTTTAGGAATCTCTTTTCTGAAAGGCAGTGGAGTGTGGAAAACATTTCATAGAGGAGGAAAGTGCATCTGCTGTGCATAGGTTGATTAATGCATTTCTGTAACATGTCAAGACATTATGCAAACTTATTGACAAAGAGAATAAGGACAACATGTCTCCTTTATATGATACCAGAGTGGCTACCCTTACAGTTATTGCATAGGAGGTATTTGCAAACAAAAGGCAACGCCAGATAGACAAAAATGATTTCAACACAAGCAAGCACAGCACGTTGTTTCTCAAATCAGCTCCTCCACTTGAAATATTGTTCATGCACCTAAAACAAACCATTTCCCTTTAACAGAAATCCTGTTTGGTCTGGTGACTTCCTCTTTTATTGTAGAAATACTAAAAGAAGAAACATAAAAGATGAAATCTTTGCAGTTGGACTCGGGTCATTTCCTGCCATTATAACGTAACATTTGGAAGACTTTAATTAGCTGTGGCAGATGAGGGAAGTTGGGGTCAGTTCTATAGTGGTGATTTGTGGGACATTTTGTCATAAAAATGATAGAATGGATATGATGTGGTTATTAGGAAGATGTGCTCTGGATTTTAAGCAACGCATATCTGGAGTCCCAGTGAAAAATTGCATAAATTCATCATGAGCAAAAATGTCAGATTAATTTTTGAGCTATTAATAATTTAACTGAACTGTATGTTCCAGAAGTGACAACAAACAGCTTCAATAAATGTTCAAAGCCAAGAATTAGGTGCACAAGTTGCCTTTTTATTTTTGCTTGAATTGTTAAATGGGCTCAAATGTACAGAAAGATTGTCCCTATTAATTGGGTAAAAACCATTACCAAGTTGCAGGGAAACCACATGCCTGTTTGTTGCTATCAACAAGATTTTTTTTCTGCTTGGAAATTTGGAGGTTGTCATTATTCATTATTTTGTTCATTTTATCCACTGTTACCACATATTGATATGTCAGTAAAAAAAAAAAACTAACAAAAAAAACCCTGTATGAGGCCACTACCTTGTGTAACAGTTGTTACAGACTTCTTCAGTTTTAAAGCCTTATCTTGACTATACAAAACACACATCTTGACATTGCAGTCAGTCAGACTTTGCTTTGACGAATCTTAAGACATTTCTTTGGAAGGCATTTGGTTTGTAGGGCAGCTGTGAATGTCAGTCAAATGTAAAAATGTTTAATTTGATTCAGGGTCTTGGCACCCTCTCAGTCTGTTATCCAGATCATTTCTCTCTGAACAGTGAAACTGGATTTTCCAGAAGTTTGATGATCCCAAACAAACATCAGAAATGTTTTTCAAATACATAAAGCAGCAGACATTTAACTTCTGGAATGGCCTTCTCAATAATATTATAAGTGTGTGAACAGTACCTAAAGGCATGTTCTTTTCAATGAACTCTGGTAAATAGTGTTCAGCTAGAAATATGATAGAAGCATCTTAATAATTGGGGGAAAAAAATACAACTTGCCAAAGAAATTATACTCAAAGAGGCTTGTGGGGTTTATATTAGAGCCTATATGAATTATTGTCATTAATATCATTTCTCATTAACTGCCACCATCATGGAAATTAGCAGTAGTTTTCATGTCATTTGCACCCTAGCTTAGTCTCTCCTTCAGCTGCTTGTCAACCAGTTAAAATGCAGGAAATGATCAGAAATTTTGGGCATTTCTGTCCTAAACTAGTCTCTATTTTCTAAGCAGGAAGTGGGAGACTTGATACACAAAGTTATATTTTTCCATCTAATGCTGCCTTGGGCATTTGTCCATATAGCCCAAGTAAAATAATCTCTGCTGAGAAAAATCACACCCATGATGAGTATAATCCTGATGGGGGCCATATGAGTTATAGAAGAAGGTTAAGTCCAAAATGACATACTAATTAAATTCTTTGCAAAAATATTTGTTTCAAATCCTACATCAATGCCATCTGATTAAAAGGAACCTATTTCCAATAGCAGCTTTTCTGCATCCGAGAAAACAAACCAGGACTCTTCTGAAAAGAAAAAAAACAAGTGAACTGTGCAAACTCTGCTGTTTCACTACGATATGCATTCATCACCACGTCTCTAGAGGAGGCATGTGGAGATATTCTCATCTGCAGGGTATCAGCACTCTGATTAAAAATGTACAAAATGTTTCTGGGTTACATTTAGTGAATTCCTGAGAGCTGCTGCGCATCCAAAAAAGAAATGAGCCAAGTCTCATGAGCGCAGTAATAACATTTGTGAACGTGATGTTCCTTATAGGCACTAAAAGGCTACAAGGGTTGTTTGTGCACTCTGATGGGACGACTCCTGCAGAAAACCTTGTATCCTAATGTTCATCACTTATCGGCAGTGGTAGCCTTGTCAGGCTCCTATGCAGAATCTGGAGGGTATTTCTGGTGTTGCTCTAATGGCCGATTCTCCTAAACATTCGACGTTTGTGCATGTGACATATAGCCAGCAGCTGACAGTGCTCTGCCTCATAAATAAATCCCCGTCTCATATAAAACTGTAATTTTTTGCTAAACAACACCAAACATAGTGATTTAGACTATTTTTGACAAACACTAAATAATAGTTGTTTGCATCATATTATATGCATTTAATATCATGTAAAATTCAAATGTTGACACTGCAAATACCTTAAAAACATGTGACATTTCAAGAGTTTTACAAATTTAGAACAACACAAGCTTTAGGCTGGAGAGAGTGGGAATGTATAAATAGGAGCACCCATTTCCTAAAGGGTTGGATGTATCGGACATGAAGCCTGAGGGACGAATGTTAAAATCTGCAAAAATCTAGTCGAATCTGATGAAGTGGGAAAAAAAAAACAAAAAGAGCTGAAAGTTGCCAGACTCTAAGATATATGTCACTGTGGCAACAGAAGGCTCAATAGCTGAAGCACCACATTAATGAAGCCACAAATATTTCATATTTAATGTTTTTAAATGAACGTTTGATACTTATAAAGGTTAGGATAAAAAGAATGAACAGAGCTTAGCCAAACCAGTTGTTGACAAGTTTAAAAAATAGTTTCCAGTCAGGATAAAGTAATTTCTCACTGCTTACACTGGATTTAAGAGAGAAAGTAGAAGCCATATGCCACTTATCAGATGTTTTTGGTTAAGTAAGTCAGTAAAAGTTTATATAGCTCCTGTTTTTACAGACAAATTTCTCAAAGTGCTTCATACTAAAGAAAATAGTATAATACAATCATTAACTCCAGTGTTTAAAGCAGGAAATTGGTCAATTTGCTCTTTTAGAGCAAATAGGCATATCTTCACCATTGGAGGCTTATTAAAACCTCCAGCATGGTCATCAGCAGGAACCTTCAGAGAACCAATTGTTGCTTACCCTCAATCTGAAAGGTGTAGTACACTGATTTTCAAACAATTTGAAGTCTATTATTCTACAAGAACAATGGAATATGTGGAAAACATTTAAGGTGGTTGCTGATCTTCCCAAGAAACATCCCAGAAAATTCATCAGTTCCAATGTCAGATATGGCCAGAAATCGAGATCCTACATTAACTCAGTTAACTCAGAACAAGCAGGTGTGAGGATTTGGTTTCTTAGTGTGTTTATTTTTGATTCTGTTCCTTGTGAGTCTCCGTGTTGTCCCGGCTACCTGTTGATTGTCTCACCTGTTGCTCGCTGCTCCTTGATTGTCTCCCTGTGCATTTAAACCCACCTGTTGTCTCTGTCTCTTGTCAGGTCCTAGTCTAAAGTCTGAAGTTGTTTGTCTAAGCTGTCTTTTGTCTCTGGTCGTCACAGTTGTACTGTAAAGTCCTGTGTTGGCTTAGTGCACGTTTTTTCAGTTCTGTTGACAGTTGCTACCAGAGTTAGCCTTTGCTGTTTTTTTTCACTGTGCTGCCTGCCTGCTTGGACTGAGCTGCTTTATTCATTAAATCATAACCACCATTCATCTCCTACCTGGGTCTACTGTGTTCTCCCTCACCACCATGACTGCATTTCATGACAGCAGGGCTTTCAGGAGAAAACATTTTCTATCTAAAAATAAGGAAGGATATTATAGGTTTGCAAAGTTGTATATGAATGACCATTAAATAACTGAGACTGAAATGAAGATGTTTGGCCTTAATGCAGAGTACCATCTATCCAATAAATTAGCATATAAACACCTTATGTTGACAGTCAGACAAGGTGCTGCAGTGGTGATGATTTGGGCCTGTTTTCCATTCAGAGTCACATGAATCCATGAATCAACTGTGAGGCTGTCTGTCTGACAGAAAAAACTTGGATATCAGCAGAATAATGATCCCAAACACAGAAAGAGTTTAACAGAATGCCTGGAGAAGTAGACCTGTCACATATTATGGTAAAGGTGTGACAGGTCTTCAGACACTTTGCATGAACAAATGTCTGCAAGTGAACAGAAGCAATGTGGTAAAGAGACGATGGTTATTGCTGTAGTGGTTCTACAAACTGGTTTACTTTGTTTTATATTATGACTTTATTTAATATGAGTCTATTTACTTCTTCAGAGGCTGTGTTTATATGCAGGTACTTTTCTCAGGTGGTTTTTAGTTGTTTATGCATCATAGTTGATAAGTTTTCTCCAAATAATAATAATAAAAAAACATTTTAAATCCTATTTTACAATTCCAGATCTTCTCATTTCAAATGGCCTCCTTGCCAGTTTTTGAAATTCAAAGTCTCAGAACATTTGATTACTTCTGTAAAATTTAACTAACTTGTGGCTAACAGGTTGTTTATCTAATCTGTACATAAATATGACTGTCAATTATAATAACAATGAAACATATTTAAGGTATTTAAGTCTCAAAACAACTTTACATCTGAAAATAATTTTACATTGATAATGCATCTATTTGTCCTGTACTTATTTCGACTAATGCATACTAATTCAAAACTTTTTCAAATTTTGTAAGACTGCACGAGATCCAGAGCCTTTATTTCTCTTCTAAATACGTTGCATTGCAGCTTTACCTTGATAGCCAAGGTTTAAGAAATAACAAAGATCTTTTCATTGAACAAATGTTTAAAATGAAAGATCAGCAAGTTGAAAATTAAACTACCTGCCTGCTATGCTTAAGAAAATGCCAGCATTGCTTCAAACCTCCAAAGTTATAAGATGGCACCAAAACATTGTCATGCAGACAGTTCTGCTTTGGCTTGGTGTTCATTAACTTCCTCTTTTAATCTCCTGCTCAGTGTTACATCTACAAGACTGCAAATATTATTTTGCAGTTCATCATATCTTTAAATCTAGGTAACAAACCGAGGCCAGCAGGAAGAGCAAACATTTCTCCAATAACTTGTCATCCTGCACAAGCAGAAAATGTGAGATCAGATAACCTCTTGGTTTTCAGTGATGGCGATGAAAGCTATTGAAAACCAGTTAGCGTGACCTGTTCACGGTGTGTTCACTGTCATTCGCTCTGACATTTCTAACGTGGACCAGCTGTCTCAGACCTCTGCACTGTCAGCAGATCTGTGAGCATAACGTGAACCACAGACACAGCAGAGCCGTCCTCCAGGGACAGAGCCTGATAAACGCAGCGTTCTGCTGCCTTTATCTTTTTAGCATCATAAAGCTCTGCTGTGATCACATTACTGACGCTGTTGTTTGCATCCATATAATGGTTGTTTGATTTGTCCAAAATGTGTTTACTTTATATTATGAGTTAGAATAATAACTTTAAAAAAGGTTTTAGAATATTGCTTAAATGCTTTAAAAGTGACACCTTCTGATTCTAAAGACTTCTAGCCCACTTAGTCATCCAAAAATGTTTTCAGTTTATTTTATAACTTTTATGTTTTTATTTCGTAGCATTTCATGTTATCTGGCGTTCTTGTTTTAGCTTATTGTTGCCCTTCTTTATTTATTTTTCCTGAGTTTCTCTGTATTATTTCTGTTATTTCATCATTTTCCATCAGCTTATGCCCCTGTTGCTGACAGCTGTTGTTCATCCAGTATTTAGACTCACCTGTGTTGCACTCCACTAATCAGCCTCCACAGAATTTAAGCCCCTAAGTTCATTCAGCCCTTTGTCAGACCTGTTTTCTGCTTTGCGGATTCCCCTCTTGCATCTTTTTAAAAGTTTTTTTTTCCCCATCATCAAACCATTTACAATGTTATTACGCCTTGCTCATACCTGTGTTGGATCTATAAACTCAGTTTTCAGCAGAGCAAATTTTCTGTATCTATCAAGCACTTTTCCTCATTTCTTCCTCGAGATCACAGGGCTACCAACTGAAGACTTTTTTTTTTTTTTTGCTTATGTACATGAAACTGAATAATGACAAAATTACTAACATTATTATTAACATTATTTCCACAAGTACTCTAATGACCAAACTATGAATCATTTTTTCTGACGTATCAAGATGTGTAGGTAGCCATTCATATCTTCCATTCCATTCAAGCTGTTGCGATGAAGGAATAAATTAATAATTTTTCCACATCTGTAACAGCAATGCCAATAAGTCTGTACAAAACCACCAAAAATCTCATTGTAATGTGTTTTTCTATTTAGCAAAAAAAGAAAAAGGAAAAAAAAAACAGGACAAGCTACTATATTTCTGTGAAGGATAAATTTAATTTGCATCTCTTCTACAATCATAACTTCATGATGCGATCATCATAATGTTTAAAAACATCAGTAATGCTGCTTTTAAAAAGGTCTGCATTATAGAAACTGGTAAGAAACCATCTACTCCTAGCAGCCTGCTTCTGTTAACTTAAAGTAGAGCCTTCAAACCAACATTTTGCTGACAGAAATAGAAACATATGGTGTAAAAAGTGTTTACTATTGTCATTTAAGCTGTGCATGTTGAAACAGGAAATTAGTGCTTGCTGTGAGCAGGATATTCCTGTGTTAAAAATCTAAACCCAGAACAACTTAGAAAGAAAAATGGCACAATTCAATAACATAGGCTTAAATTTATAGAGTGGAGCCTCGTAAAAACAAATGGATTGTAGGTCTGCATTATCAGCACATAAGAGTTGTTAGAAATAAGTAACAAAAATGACCAGAGAGACAAAATCAGAAGGCACAGAGAAACAGCAGTGACAGTCGCTGCTCTGTCAGGAGCCTGTAAACATTCTGTCCTGTTTGTCTGAGAATAAATATTTCCTGAAGGCAGTGTGTTGGCCACAGGAGTGTTGCCGCTCCTGGAGAGGCGTTGAGACCAAAAATTGTTTTTAAAAACTGTGCTGTAAGGCTAAAAACTCCTGATATCGGAACTCTTGCACCAGATGTGTAGGCAACAGTGAAAACAGGCTTCTCTCTCTGCTCTTCATCTTCCCAAGATTAATCCATTTATTATTACTGATCTCTATAAACTCTAGGCAAGTGTGTTTGCACTAAAAACTGACTTAATTTTCTAAAAATACATGTGTAAATGTCCCAGACAAAAATGCAAACGGGATTTCGTTTTGTGTCCTCTCCATAAACGTCCCGTCCTGCTCTGACGTCAGCTCCCAGCAGCCTCTGTGAGGTACTGCCCTTTTCTAGCCAAAATCCCACTGACCAATCAAGGGAGCGGCACGGCCGTTTGTCGTCGAGACCCAAAACGGATTCGGTGATCCGTTACGCGTTGTCGTACTTTTGCAGAGCCTCTTCCAGTTTGCCCGTGATCTTCTGGAAGAAAGCAATCTGCTGCTGGAGATGGTGCTGCATCTGGGCCTTGAAGTCTCTCACGCGGATGTGGTGGAAGTGCTGGATCTCAGCCAGCGTGGCGCAGGAGATGATGTTGCAGCGGTCGTTGATGCCGTCTGCCTGCGCCCGGTCCATCTTGCCCTCCTCCACGTGCTTCTGGCTCTCCTTCACCTTCGTCAGGGCTCCTGTTATGAGATGATGAAAAACACAAAAATGTGTATTTCTATACTTACTTGTTGCTCTTAAAACTGGAAAAAAAAATAAGAAATGAGCTGACTGATCCAACAGATTTAACATTTTTAACGTAAGTGACCAAAAACTTTTGCTCCAAGCTTCCGGAGAACCATGCAGAGCCTCATATCTGTTTATAGTTAGAAAATCTGGGGGCCCACACTCAAAACATATAAATGACATGATGTCACCCCAGAGCCTTCAAACATTCAACCATTTAAGGGACTTTGGCGACATTCCTGATGCTAACTACCAGAGTTAAACAAATACACACAGGTTTGCATTTCTGTCCTTATTAGGATATTCTGTAGACATTTGTTCATTTGTATAGCCAAAATCTATTCACACTTTAGCCATATCACACATCTGTACATATAATCCTAATAAAATAACTTTGAAATGTGAGGAGGAAATTTGACAAGATGCAAAAAAATCCCCCAAAAAACAACTTTATCACAGACAACCAACTCTCCAAGCGTGCTGCGTTAGATTGAAATTTGACAAACAAATCAACAAAGCCTCTACATTTTCCCCTGGGCCATATGCAATTAATTTCATATTATGCACGGAGTCACCAAATGTTTTACAGAACTACATTTTAGTCATTCTAAAAATAAACTAAAATTTTACTTCAAGATAAAAATCCAATTTACTGTTATTGTCAATGCAATTTAAAAGAGTTTAAATTATTATTGTGGTTAATTTAGTTCTGCAGCTGTGCTTCGTGTTTTGCTTTTGCTTCACTGTTGTGCTTTCTGGCTCATTATTAAGTCACAAAACCACCGATCAGCAGAAAGATACAGTAATTTAACACCTTCCACCAATGCCCTTTGGGTGAATGCCCTGCTACACTTCAACCCAAGGAATTGGTTAAAGAACAGCGGATAAAAAAACATGTTCTTCTAAATTAAATAAATAGACAATTTCTGACATAATGAAGCTACCACACCCAGCAGTTTTAACTCCTACAAACTTATAGAAACAAACTTTATCTTTATCCCATTAAAAACATTTGATATGTCTGTTTGTAGTAGAAATTAGAAATAAGTGGTTATCTATAAATAAAAACATTGATTCAAAAGATCTAGAAAGTGAAAATGGTGAATTTTCCGCAACAGCGGCTAGCACAACAAAGTATCATGTGTTATAATATGTATTCAGTGATTAGAAAATGTGATGATTTTTGACTTTCAGGTCAAACTATCAGACAACCAGCTTTAGTTCTCACCGTTTTCCAATCTGTTCAATTTAAAGTCTCTTGGACTACATTATTGTATTCATAAGGTTTTTTCCTAGAACAGCTCAGGAAGTAAAAAATGCCCCGAAATTAACCATAAAAGGACTGATAAATTTAGAAAAGGAAGTGAAAATTGTGAGCATGACACTCATACTAAGAGACCAAGCAACGTTTGCTCCGAGTGTTCGCACATATGCTCCTCTCGTCACTGTGGTGGGCTCTTGTGGTCTAAGTGAACCAAGACAAAGGTTTAAAAAACTACACACCGCCCCAAACTTCCTGCAGAACAAGCTTTAGATAAGACTGTGCAAAGACTTAAAAGTACCTTTCTGCCATTTTCAAAAAAAACACAAGTTGTGCAAAACAAACTTCACAAATGAAAACCTACTGGACAGGAATATTACACTACCAAAATAAGGCATAACGTGTGAACTTTCTTCCTTTCTAGAACTTTTCTGACATACCTAAAAAATGTGCAGAGGAAGTGTGATTGTGTTTTTAAATGTCTATGCCAATATATATAGTGAATTGTTTATTCAAAGGGCAAGAGAAGAAACATGAGCTCACTAAGGGGTGATGTGAAGCAATTTTTAAATAAATAAAAAAAAAGACTGTCAACATAAACTAAGAATAGCTAATGTTGATAGTTGAACTGGTCTTAAGAGGAGATTGGAGCCTGAGAGGCATGAAGCAAAACATCTCACATTGTCATGGGATTTTTTTTTTTGAGTCACCAGGCCTGAGCTGAGACACTGAAGATTCCTGAAACATGACGCCGGAGAATACCTAACACACACACATATCACTTTTTTTCCCTTAAAGTTCACATGCAAGTTCCTGTGTTGTCTGTTTTTTTCTTTCCAATGCACAAAAGTCTAACAAAAGGTAGCAGGAGCCACAAGCTAAGGACGTGAGCACAACAACAGAGGGATGCATATGCAGGACCAGACTGATAAAAGAGAAACTTCATGGGAAGAAGAATAACTGAGGCTCAGAGGACGGTGTTAGCATTTTGCAATATGCTGAGCCACATCATGCTGCACACAGCTGCTGCACAAGTGTCTGTGAACCTCAAGCAACAGAAAATACTTTAAACCATTTGGTGTATCTTAGACGTGGAATACCGAAAACGAAACCTTCATTTCTGACGTTTTAGTTTTGCTGTCATCCACAGATTCTCATCCACATTTCAACCTGGCAGCTTAAATAAGGAACAGCGAAGAAACCTCAACGTGAAGTCTGGTTAAAATTCTGGCGAGATTAAAATAATTTTCAATCTCCGTTTAAGCTAGAATTTTTAATTTACATTTGCTCTACCCAGACCTAACAAACTGAGGCCCTCTTTAAATGGCTCAGCTCATTGCTGAGGTACAGCGACCACCCTGTGGGCTCGTTGGACCCACCAAACATCATTCTGAGTGATCAACCCTGCTGATTGTATTCTTCTAATCATCACATATAGATCACAGTCAGCTGAAACTTGGTTTACAAACTTGGAATGAACAGCTTTACCTTGAGGCTGAGCATTCTGTTTGACAGACAGGTGAAGCGTTTTCAGCTGCACCTGAAAACGCTTCACCTGATTCCAAGACATGCTGTCTGATTCTGTCAATCAAATGGAATTCAGGCACAAGTCGGACTAGATTTTGTCTGTTTAATTATGTAACTTTTATCAGCAATACTGGCAAATATGTTCAAAATAACCCTTAAATGAACATTTAATTGCAGTACTCACTTTCATTCTATAGCGAAAATACTTCCATTTAAAATATAAAGATATTTCTTGCTCTTTTCAGTGTTGCAACACTAAACATACCTCAAAATGTATAACTTACTTTATGTTTTTAAAAGGGTGAAAAAACTTTGAATTAGAGGTGCCACCTAATAATTTCTACATATTTTTGACAATTTTGATATAAATAAGAGAAGAACTCTAAAAATACCTGTACTGAAAACAAATTCAAAACTGAGTTCCCAGACTCTTCTCTTTGATCAGCTGAGCTGTCTTTGGTGTTCAACTGTAAAAAATTCACTTCTGTTCCTTCTCTAACTTCCTGTTTTACAGTTGGCAGCTGTGCTAGAGATGTAAACTGTTATTTTTAAGAACATACATTTGCAGACATTTAACACACAAACGCTGTAGAACCGCATGCAGCGTGCAGAGGTGCAGCGCTCCAAACAGGAGGTTGTCTTGATGACTGTTTTGTTAAAAAAAGTTCTGTCTGTGGTGTGAGAAAGTGGCAGAGTTCCCTTGTGCGGGGAGCCACTTCAGCCCTTACGTAATCCCACTTATGCAACGACCTGAGCCAAAGCGGACCAGCCAGCAACAATCCCCGTCTCATCGCTCCACCGCCTCTGGTGGAGCTGCAGAGGACATTCAAATAAGCTGTTATGATGCCTCAGGTGTTTACGCTGACTCAGCAGAATGTGCCAGCATCCTGGTATATCGCTGCTTTCTTCCTTATTATTTTTTTATCACTTCCTGTTCTAATATGCCTGATAAGACATGAAAACGTTTGCTCAGGGTATTGGAGATCCCTGTGTGAACAAAATGTAGGAAAGTCATTTTCTTGTTTTTTGCCCTAATTAAGACACATGCAAATACAACCACATGTTCTAATGTTCCAATTGAAACTTTAAATTAAAATACTAGCCACACAGAAGTACTTTTCATCTTAGCAGCAGTTCTGTAGTGTATTTTGACAGTGACTAAAACATTTCTAAACTCGATCAATCTTCCTTTCACTTTTTCCATGGCTTAAAATAAAAAGGAAATATCACACCTCCATGCTGTCAGAGCCTCAAAATGAGTTTTTAGACAAAAATAGAGAACTGAAAGGTTTTGCAAAGCCAATCAATAGCATGAATTGGCATTGTCCCCTTAAAGCTACAGGGAAATGACTAATGGGATCTTTGTGAAGGTGGAGATCAATACTATGACAGTTAAGGTTCTCTTGCAGGAAAGCTCGCATTTCACTGGTGACCAGGACATAAAACATCCTGTCTGATGTTTAAGGGTCCACAAAGCTAAAAATAAACATTTCTGGAAACATAAATTTGAAGATAGAAAATGGACTAAAACCCTGTCAAATATTTCAATTACATCTAAGTTTCAACAATAGTTTCCATTAGTCACTGTCGTTTCATCATTCGATCCCCGACAACAGTTTCTGTGCAACCACTTATGTGGAGGAAATGTATACTTTGGTTTTATGACAAAGGATGTGGCCATGTTTCTCTACTTGTGCACAGATGAGTGTAGCAATAAAACCTCACTGCACAGAACAATTGAATAATACTTGAGTGGACGTACAGATGGGGACCAAGCTACAAACAAACTGCAATCTAAGGGATTCAAAGTTAAAACAGAAACACACTCGTTTTTGCAAAGTAATTTATGGGAATCCCAGATATTGAGGCAAGTAGTAAACATGAACTGACTTCAGTGAGTTTACATGACTCAAAGTAATCCCATATGTCACCTTCATTGTGGAAAAATGTTTGTTTATAACTTCCTTGAAGAGCATGTCTGTCTTTTGCCTCTTCCACATTCCCTATAAATAGAAAGGAATTAACAATGTGTTTCCACTTGCATAATGGAAACACATTAACAAGAAAGAATTCATGAATGAGAAAAACAAAGATAAATGACCTGAACTCAAAGCAAGACGACAAACTAGACCGCCCCAGTCAGTATGAAAACAAGAGATCAAAGTGTTTTTACAGACAATATGCTCCCTGTGGCTCACCTCTCTTCGACTGCATACACTCTCTTTTCCTTCAGTATATGATGGGATAGTGCCTAAAGAGCAGTTCCCCAACTCTCTTAATCATAAAAATAAACTTGCTTTAGCACAATAGCCTGTGCAGATAGGATGCATTGTTGTTTTGGCTATGTTTGTGAATCTGTGTTTGTAGTCTACGTGGCAAACTTGGCTTGAGTTGACTGGGAAGTTTGTGTGTTACTGCAGCCAAAACACAGTCTGTCCTGCTTCCTCTGCACAATCTATTGTGGAGTAAATGGTCCAATTTTTTGCAGGGAGCCATCCGACGAAGGTATCCACAGGCTCTGTCATCAGCATAATGCAAAACATAAGGTATTCACTGAGCAGCAGCAGGAAGTAAGAGGAGGAAACAAACTCAGACTGGTGCAAGTTTTGCATGGATTGATTGAGTTTAGAAGACAAAGTGCAAGCCTATACAGTGCCATGTTTTTGCATCACAAAGATTTCACATTTTACTCTGTCACAATCGAATTACATTAACAGTCACATATATTGGGAAGTACTGATGTTCAGATGTCAGTCAAGTGTTACCAGGAGTAAGAAGGAGTCGTTAAGTTTAGGCTCCATGTTACACAGTTGTCCATACAGACAACATCTAATTACTTTTTCAGGCATCTTCTAAAACGTCATGCCAGTGAAGCAGAACATTGTTGTCACACAAACTCTCTTAGTTAAATTGGACTGTGAGATGCGACTGGCTGACAGACTCGGTCATGTCTGCATGTACTCGGCTAACAATAGTGACTCCGTGGTAGCCAACTTAGCGACTTTGTCGAAGGTGTATTTTGATCTGCCACAATACTGCATAACGTTACTACCACTGTTATATGGCCGTACAAATACCACAAGACTAATTCCCTCTCCCAGCCACACCGTATGCACAAACAACAAAAGATTGAAATGAACATTGGTTATTAACATCAGCACAGTTTTACCTAAGGGATGTGACACCAATGCATTAAAAAATGCTAACATTGTGTGCTGTCAATGCTTATAGAGATATATCCTGCATTACAAATAAAAAAAAAACTATAGTTGCATACTACAAGGACCAGATTTGGGTCACTGTGGTGTTTTCTATGATAACTTTTCACATTAGCTTTCCACCAGTCTAATCCAAAATATATTGGCATTGGAACTAACATAAATAGAAATAAACAAAAAAATGTCTAACTCGTATTGGTTTGTATCCCACTGTAGCAAAAAAAGACATGTTACTACCAAACTATATTGTTGTTCAGTGCAGCCAGTTTAACCTCCTGAGAAAAGGAGTTGTTTGATTTGAAGTTGTAAGTTTTTCTGCCTGTTTTTGATGTGGAAGTATGAAGAGATTTGAAGTCACATTTGAAGACATCAACTACATTTCAAAAAGATAACACCACTCCGCCTGCAGACTGTGGGACATGTCCAGAAGGTGGAATATAGGCTATCATTCTTTGCTTAAAGAAACCCTTTAAGTATGTTAATAAATAGATTCTTAGTGCAAAGTTCTGTAATTTCTTCATTTAAATAATTAAAAAGGTAAAACATTCCTTCCTCACAAAAAACTAAACCTTAATAAAGGTAAGACTTTACAAAGTATATTTAGAGCATCATTTGCTGTAATGTTTTTAACTTGTCAGACATATGAGATTGATTTGGTCTCACACTTACATTCTAGTAAAGAAAGCTGCAAAGGTCAAATATTATTCAGAGAATTTTGTTCTTGATTTAGTAGTAGTAATAGGAGTACAGAAGTATAAATGTTTGCTTGGCAGCAGATTATAACTCACACTCAAATTCTTAATATTTTAAGCAGTTTAAATCCTAAGCATTAAATAACACTCCCATGAATCTTTATACAAAAACCTATTGTTTCACAAAGACAAGCAGATCCATGTAAAAGGATATAAATAATATTTAATCTATCTTACAAACTTTCTCCTCAAAACTTTTTCATTAACTTTAAATGGTAATTAAATATGAGACAATCTCTCATCATTATTCTGGAGATAAACAGCTGGTACCATGAAATTGCTGTAATGGAGGTAAAAGGGTGGAAAAGACTCAGAATACTTTGGGGAATCATTGCGTTCCTCTTTGCTACCAGTCAAAGATAAACTCTTTGAGTTAATTTCCATTCCAGGTGAATGGACTGGAAATTAGCAAATTAGGAAAAACGACTGTGTTCATGCCACGCAGTTCTGCTCAAGTAAAAATGTGGTAGATGTAGCTTGCTACTTCCTGCTATGTTGCAAGCTTTCTGTAAATAAGGACTTTTTTCAGAGATATGACTAGAAAGGTTTTAACAATAGGAGAGTGCCCATGAGCAATCAGTACATATTAAGAACACAGGTGTTTACAGCTCACTTTTTTTGCTTCAGAAATAGAAAACAGTGGTTATTGGATTATCTAACACTTGGGTCAAATGTTTTGGGTGTCCTCACAATGAATCTCTGAAATTTTGGGCCATTTTCTCCTGACAGATCTGGTTTAACTGAGTCAGGTTTGTGGGATGCCTCCCTCTTACACACCTTCTGAGCTCTGCCCACGTATTTTTTAAAATGTTACTGAGTTCAGAGCTTTGTGATGCTCCAAAACACTGACTTTGCTGTCCTTAACTCCCTTTGTTACTAATGTATAGGTATGATTAGGCTCACTGTCCTTCTAAAAGGACAGTGAGCCTTTTAGAAGGACAGTGCCTAAGCTTTAGCTTCCTCCCTCATGCCTTGAGATGTTTTTTCATTATTAGGCCATAATCTTTTCTATTAATATTTGCCTTTACGTAATGGATTCTTCTCCACTGAGTGGTCTTTCATGTCAAGACAGCAAGGCTTGTTTCATTTGGATCATAACACTTTTAGCAGTTTCAGTCAGCATCTACGTAATTTATTTTGCCTTTCTTCTGGGCTTGACATGCGCAATTTGAAGCAAAGCACATCTCTAGATGTGCTTTGCCATCATAACATCCTCCTTCCAGGATGTTATGATGGCTGGACATGTCCATGCTGTTTATACTTGTGTTTAATAGTTTGAACAGATGAACTGGAACCTTAAGTTGTATAGTATCTGGAAAATAAAAAATTGTATCCGAGGATGAACCAAACTGTTCAGGGTCCACAGTTCTCTTCTTGGAAATCTTGTCTGATTCATTTTGATTTTCCCATGACAACTTATAAGGAAATAATTTTCTTAATTCAGAAGCTTATAAAGCCATGACATCATCATCTTGGCTTTTACAAATTGTTTACAGGCAGAGTAATCTTAATGCAGGGGTGTCCAAAGTCAGTCCTCGAGGGCCGGCATCCTGCATGTTCTAGTTCTCTCCCTGGTGCTACTAACAACCTCCTCAGCAGGTCAATGTTCTCCTTAGGCCTTCTAACGAGCCATCATTTGATCCAGGTGTGCTAAGCCAGGGAGAGAACTAAAACATGCAGGATGCCGGCCCCCGAGGACTGACTTTGGGCATCCCTGTCTTAGTGTATGCAAACTTCTGACTTTAAAAAAAGTGATATGAAAGTCTCAAAAAAATAGAACACGTCTATGTGCGTGTCTGCTTTATGTGCTTCTGCATTTTTAAAGCGCTTCAATAAAGATAATACCCACAGCAGTGTTGTCATTTTCTCTTTTCTAAGAAGGAAGATGCTGTTAGATGGATTATTAATACTTCTGCTGTGCGAACTACTGTCCTTCTAAACTTCACCTCAAATCATGGCTGACATTTTGACACGTTGTGTTAAATGAAGCAGCTGGTGACATTTAGATGGACAGTGCCCTAAGTCAGGCTGAAGTTTTAATGTAGAAAACGCAATCATTTGTGAAGGATAAACCTGCAAATATACCTGCAACATGTAAAATGACATTTTCTCTATGTCAATATGCCACCACCAGTCACAGAACATTAAGCACAGGTAAATAACTACCCTTTTCATGCAGCAGGTGAGTCAAACAGGAGCAGCAGCAGTTGCATGTTAACAAGTCTTCAGGCGCAAACACAACTTCTGTTTATTCTGGGAACTGACCTAAGTTCTATTGCTGACTTGTGTGAATGCCATTTCAGACTAGAAGCTATTTGTTTATCCAACTCTGATAAGATAAGAGACACTTTTAGTAAGTGAAAATATTACTCATTTGCAAACCATTTATATGAATGATTTGCAAATAACCATTCATATGAATGTAGGTGTGCTTATAAACCATTTATTGGTGGTTTATAAATGGAATAAGACAGTGGTGTTATAATACAACAAAGGTAAAGTACAAACTTAACTATATTACCTAGATTGACAATAACAAGTAATATTTTTCTTTTTATTTTACATCAGCAATAGATCTGACCACATAAGGTTGGCCTTATGTAGGATGCATAACTGAAATTGGGATGCATAACTGGCCAAAAATAACCCTGAGAATTTTATTGTTTTTGCTGAAAAATATAGAGCAATGACAACATTAATTTCCTATCAATGTGTTTGAAAAGGTGAAAAGATGACCAGTTAAATGTGCTTCTTGTTGTCTGACTGTGGTTGGAAAGTTGTTGGGGTTGATAATGTGGGCTAGCCCACACCGGACTTTGCTAAATTAGGACAGGACACATGGAATTAAAAAGCCAAGACTTCAAAGTGTTCTTTTTGGGTTAGCAGAGGCTTTAAAAGGTCATAATAAGAAGATAGCCATAGAAGTCAGTTGTTTAGAGTCCATGTGTCAAACTCAAGGCTGTGGGCCAAATTTGGCCATCCATGGACATTTCTGTGGCCCTCTAGACTCTATCTTGAAATTGTTTGCATAAATATTATTTTATCAGTCAAAGCAAATAAACATTTATTTGTAAAGTGCTACATTAAATTAAAGGTGAAAAGATGTTACATATTATTTTAAACTCCTTGTTTTGAGGGATAGTACTCATATAAAGCAAGGTTTCTGACTTGAGTTTTGATTCTCCTCACAATTTTAGTAAATTAACTACGAGTAGTAAATCTGCTGCCAAGAACAAATGTCTATTTCTCTGAACTATTGTACTGTTGATGCTAATATGACAAGAACCGTATTCAGTATAGGAAAAAAGTTTGACTCATTTGTGAACCAAAGTGGGAAACTGACCACTGCAGATTACATATAAGTCTTAAACAATGCAAAGAAAAAAGGACTGAAAACTGAGCCTTGTGGTACCCCAATAAAAATTTGAGATATATATATATATACATATATAGTTATTGAAATTAATAGTTTCAACCCTTTAGAAGGGCTTTTTAAATTCAGAAAGACATATCTGTTCTCACTGTTTTATCAATTTCATTAGAAATTAATAAAGTCACCAGTTGAACAATGGTTTTGAAACTCCATGATGGTATTAGTGACTCTTTTAATGTAATGTCTGTTCAGACTGTCAAATACAAAACCCCGAAGCATGTTAAACAAAACCACTCCTACTTTCTACAAGTTAAACCTGCTTAACTGCCCTTTGAAAATCAGTGTGATGTGTTCATGTGTAATTTTGCAGTTGTAAGTTTATCACGTAAACACTGATACAAGAACAGACATCTACCATTTTGGGGGAAGCTCCTTAAAGCATTATTTCATTTTAAAGGATTCACTGAGTGAGAAGCTTGTAAAATTCCCCAGTGTAGTTGGTTTACCTTTTTGGACATGGATGACGTCTGGAAAGTTTGCCAGGTGACCTTGGTAAAGAGCTAACAAATCCATAACTGGGTCCAGATCTTTGCTGGGCTGTTCATAAAAATACTCTCCAATCGCTTCGTAGGTATCTCCGGTGAAGGAGATGGCGTGGTTGAGTCCTGATGAATAGGTCTGCTGGTCCATCTCAAAGGCCTGACTTAGAGCCTTAAATGACATCCCCACCTTCTGATACTCCTTCTTAAATCCACCCATCTGCTTGCGAGCAAACTCATTAACGGTGGCGTTGAGCTGCATGGTGCTGTCGTCCATCCTCTTGGTGAAGGTCTTGAACCCGTCAATTTTGCTCTCCACCTCCTGGAAGTCAAGCGGAGCCGGTGGAGTGCTGATAGTGAGGAAGAAGTTGGCTCCCACTAGCTCGTCCTTCTCAGCCTTCCTCTTCCCTTGTTTCCACGCCTTCTCGTCTGTGCAGGTCAGAAAGTGCTGGAAGACGTCACACTTGGACAGGACAGGGTGGCTGGTCATGTGGTTCATCCACCATATGAGGCCCTTCCTCCTCTTGGAGATGAAGTCCTCCTCGAAGCGGCCTGTGGCCTGCTTCTCTGGGAGGTGTGGCACAGAGATGACTGGGAACTTCTCCGCCAGGCGAGCGTAGAGCCAGTCGAAGTGCTTGTACCTCCTGCTCACAGGGTTCTGGGTGTGCGTGGGAGTCAGCTTGTAGGAGATGTAGCTCTTCATTCCTTTGAACTTGGTCTGCTTGGTGGGATCGTCAATAGTGCAGGAGAAGGGATAAGGATTTTCCTGCCACTCCGGACCGTACTGACCCATCGCCACACACAGCTTGTCCCCATCCTTCACAAAGCCTGACGCCTCTCCGAGCACAAATGCCTCTCCTCCTGACTTCACAAAGGTAGAGAACCTGTTCAGGTTCCTGCCCACTGTGGCTGAGCTCTTCGCCTGTGTTGCATTCCCTCTTGGACCAATGTGTGTTGTCACTCTGTATGTGGAGCCCTCGGAGTCCTGGTACCTTCCTCCCACATTCCCTGGCTCATCTGCTACAGTGGAGCTGTCATCCCAGTCATCATCCCAGTCATCATCGCTGCCTTGGATGTGGTGTTTGTTGTTGTGATGCTCTTGTATCGGCGCCGTGTAGGCGGTTAACCCTACTGGAGGAGGCTTAGAGAAGTTCTGGAGTTTGTCAAAGCCTCCAGCTGGGATATTAGAGTACCGAGGCTCCGCGTTGATGTTGTAGCTGTTGAGCGCAGCCTCGCTCCTCACGATCTCCACGTACGAGGCGGGGACCAGTCCTCTGTCCCCTTTGCTGTTGGAGCCCTCCAGCCAGCCATCAATGTCCTGCTCGCTGATCAAAGTTAGGATTTCGCTCTCCTTCACCGACAGCTCCCCCGGGTTTTCAGAGTTGAAGTCGTAGATCACTCTGGCTTGGAGCGCCATGGCTCACACGGCAGCTCTTAGTGGGACAGCGGAATCACTTACGGCTGCTGTCCGGGGCAGGAGGGGAACACAGCAGTCAACCCACCTCCCCAAATATATGTCTTTAAAATCCTCCACGAGCTCAACGTTGAAGCTTTAGACTGCCTTTCTGCCTCCCCTTGACTCCAATCTGAGTGGAAGCGGCGGTGTTTTAAATCCAGCGGTTGCAGCGTGTGAACACGGACTGATCTGCGCTGCGCTGCAGCCTCCCTCCTGCTCCGACCGACACTTCTTCTGCCTTTAAGCGCTGCGCAGCAATCCGACGGAGACCAGGCGAGACCAGTCGAGGGCGGAGCACCGACAACATGCAGCAGCTGCAGACAACACGAATCAAACCTCCTGCGCTGCTCCTGTTGGGTGTTTCAAACCCGCCACGAACTACTTCAAGGTGAGTGTTGGTAATGGTGACAACTCATTAAAAATGCAGGGCCGATCCAAATATCTTTAAGGGCCTAAGCAGAATTGCGTGTCTTACTCTGGTTGAGCCCCTCCTTTTTTAGCTCGATTAGTGTTATGAAAAAAAAAATGTTTCTTCTATTTTCACTCTTTCGTCTTGCTCATTTTTTTTCTCAGATCATTAAACTGATTTTAATAATAAATAAATTCTAAATATTTAGTCTCTATGTTTGTGCCCATTCCCAGGTGATTAAGAGAGTGATCAAAAATATTAAATATAAGAAGTATAGTGTAATTAATCTGAAGGAATTCAAGGTTAATAATTTAAACACATTTTTTTCATGTTAAACCTCCCACCCTGTGCTTAATAACAAGTGCTAAATCCTAATGTAGAGAAATAATAATGAAATGCTGTCATTTTTCTGCTACGACCTCTCTCGTTTAAATATGAATATATTTTGATTTTAATTAGACAAATCTTACTATAATGTGAAAACTCATAACAAGAAACTTTCTCATTTTAGCATGATATGGCTGCTGTATTTATTTCATAGCTCAGCTTTTGCAGTGCTGTGGAGAAATTCTAGCCTTCTATTGAAAAGTTTTGAGCATGTCTTGTCTCATCCTATATCATCTCAGTGATAGTCTAAACTTTGACTAGACCACTTCGGTATTTTCATTAGTTCACTTAATTTGTTTTTTTGGACTTGTGTGCTTTGGATCATTTGTGCTGCTGCGTAACCCAAAAGCGCTTGAGATTAATTTTTCAAACTGATAGCCGGATGTTCTCCTTCAGGATTTCCTGAGAGAAATCAGTTATGGCAAATTGTCCAGACTGAGACTCATTGGATAAAATTTTTTCTAAATACTTATTATCCAATTTTGATGAGGCTGTGTGAAATATGTTCTTGGTTTCCTGTTCTTCTAATCACCGATAATTTGTTTATGTTGTAATTGAAACAGTATCAACTAGTATCAAGGAACTTTCAGTAGATGTTTCTCTATTGTAGTCAATGTTCACTTGTTGAATTAATATTAAAACAGGGCATTGATGTGTTCAACCACAATCGGACTTGGACAGTCAATCGTTGGTATCTCCCGGTTCCTTTCGTCTACAACTCTTTTAATTAAAACTATAGTAAAGAAATAATTTGGTAAACCTGTTAGGTCTCACTTCAGCTGGATATAACACAAAATGTTATTCTTTTTCAATATTGAGTTCAAGAGTCTAGTCAGTCAAATAATGACTAGCTGATGTATTTGATTTAACCAAGTGGCAAGTTAACTTGGATTGTTCCCAACCTTATGTCATCATTCATCGGTTCAAAGGAATGACAGACATCACAATGACAAAGCAATTTTTCATTTATCTATCCATTAATGCAGTCAGGTGAGTTGCTGACTCAGCTCACTGTAGGGCACTGAAAGTCTATTTTTAAGTCTTTTACAATTACATTAATGAGTCAAGAGTCATCCTTCTAAAAATACACTTTTCATTCAATCAAGAAAGACGTAAATCTCATCTGTGTGCGGGGATTTTAGAGTGGAATTTCCACACTCCTCTCACATGGAACAGCAGGGTTTTTTCTTTGAGTATTCTATTTTCCATCCACCGGAACAATGTCACGTTATTTGACAACTTGTTATTGACTGTATAACAAGTGTGTATGTGCAAAGTTAACTGTGTCCATTGTTTCTGTGTTGTGTAATGGACTAGAACTTCTGTTTCACAGTGCAATTGCTAATTTTTCTTTCTACAACATAAACGGACGTAACTCCTCTAGGAAATCGTGCAAATTGAATGGAATAGCATAATCCTCGAAACAACCAGATGTGTTTCACTTTGGTAGGTGCTTCCCCCTATTGGATACTTTTATTCATAGCAAAATTAGAATTCCTAAGATATACTATTGTTGTTTAAATATTATGGTTTCAAAGATTTTTGAACATCTAAACAAACTATTTTGTGTGAATTGTAATTTCACTCTTTACTGTTTTCACTAAAGTGCCAGCTCTCTATATAATGTGAAATTTGACCTTGTTATACGTATGTAGAGTAGTTATTTCAATCAAGAAGGTTATACTGAAACATAACCGCCTTCAAATAGATTATTCAGTTTGCTCAACTACCATACTCCTAGTGGCCACCAGAGGTCTCCCATGTCACATTTGACTGATCCAGATCGCCTTAGGGAAACAAACCTCAGTTTAGTGACTTAAAACACTGTAGATGCTAAAGCTCATGCTTCAGCGTCTGTTCTCCTTCTAAGGGAAGCCTGTAGCTTTCAGATGTGAACGCATGTCACCTAGTTCACCTTCCACTTGACCTATTTCACAGAGATTTCATTTATAGAAAGTCCTATGAAATATTAAAGAACAGTGCACTCTTTGGAACAGGAATTATATGACACTGCACTGCCTGAGAAAACCTGTGATTTTCAGCCTTATGCAACCAGGGGAAAAGAGCATGATTCTGTACTTTTTGTTCTAATTTTGTTCTTCCTGCATAATTATCTGACCTTTTTGTCGACTGAAGTTATCAGTGTTAGATTGTCATGACCTCTGAGATTTGCCTGTGAACACCTTTGAAGATGATGGGAGTTCAGATCAGAGCTAATAAGGATGCCAGTACTAACACATCCAATAGATTTGAAATCTTTTGCATACACATTCATCTTTCTATTTTCCCTGTCCCTTCTATATTAACAATAGAAATACAAAATGAGGCTAATCTAAAAACATTTCCAGCAGAAGGATACTCTGTAAAAGCCAAGTCTTCAAAGAAATGGGGAGCAACTTCTTATTATTACAAAGAGTTCGCCAAAGCATATTTGGATGTAAGACACAAACACACTGGAACATAGACAGTTGTGATCTGACCTCAATAGAGCATAGAGCTCCACATAACAAAGCATTCTGGTAAGGAACTGAACAAACATAAACTAAAATCCAACAAAAAAATGAAAACAAAACTCTTCTGAAAGACTGTGGCGACGAATAATGTCATAAAAATAATGATTTATTAGAGCTATGATTAGAAAAATAAAAGTCTTCAGCAAAAGTAAAAACAGCTTTGGGTCCTAAAGCTACATTACATTTGATAAAAACATTCTTAAGAATTCCTTTAACATCGTCAAAAAATGTTTTAATAAATAAATCTTCCATGGCAATAGCATATTCTTGCATTAAGAAATAATGAAAAATGCAATCTTTAATTTGAACATATTAAAGAAAAATTGCAATTTAGAAAATCCACAGTCCCATAATTTTGGCATCCACAACAATTCTGTTAAAATAGTTGTTTTAAAAATATCAATGGTAGTTCTATGTTCAATTAATGTACTTAAGGGATCTCTTTCTGTTTCCCTATGGTGTAAGTCTCTTGGGCTCTCCTGAAAATGTGAAAGACAAGACAACATGCCATTGATCATAATAAAAAATCATGGCGATAAAAGGGTTTATATAGTTTGAGGATCAAAGTCAATATCTCACAGATATTAACCAACAGGATTTCACAAAACTTTATTTAAAAAAAGAAAACATGCTGAACTCCCATTGTGAAGCTAAAGCAAATCAGATGTCCAAAATCTGTTTTTAGGAGTTTACCTTATATAATAATGTGCGTAGCCCTGTATTTCCATCTAACTGGCAGGATTTCTCATGGCTCCCGTTCCAATTTGGGCCAGTCAAATTCAGCTAAATATATCCCTTAGAAGATTATGACCGCTTAGATTATGACCGCTTATAAACCCAAAAATAAGTGTGACCCTTGGTCACTACATATAATTTGGAGACATAAACACATGTCAATGCAGATTAGGCAGATTATAGAAAATACTTTGTATTAGTTGCTTAAGCATGTGAAGAGTAACTCATTGGTCTGTATAATGAATTGAAGCAATGTTCAAGTGTAACCCAGTTTAAAAACCTGCCAAAAAATATAGTTTAAGTGAGGTAAAGGAAGAAAGAATAACTCACTCATTCTTCATACATTATATATAGAATAACACTGACAGTCACTTCATTAAGTACAGTACTTGCTTTATAACACCAATAACAACGACCAATCACAGGGCAGCAATACCATCTACTCAAACCATATTGACATTGACGTTCTTCTTCCTCCACTTCTTATTTTTTTTTAGTTCTCATTATTACAATTATTATTATTACTTTTTTGTAATAATAATTACAAAACAAACAAAAAAGTAGCACTTTTTTTGTTTGTTTTTGTTTTGTAATAATATAAAGATCATCTTTTACTGCTCTGTGTGTAATGTCCCACAGCTATGTAAAGAAATTATTCATAATAACAACATCCAAACCCTATTTAATTTCCTCTATCGAAATATTAACGTTTTAGTAAATGATTTCTTATCAAAGAAACGTCGAATTTAAGACTACCTCCTCAGATTGGGCAACGAAAATAGCCTCCATGTGTTTGGTCACGTGATCGCGCTGCGTGCGTAAAGAGAAAGGACGACGTGCGTGACGTAACGTGAACGCTTTCGTTAGTTTCCTCAACCAAACACTGTCTCTACTGATATTATTGTGTGATAAAAACTGGAAAGCAGCCGGTGGAAAGGGAGCTGTTTGTTCAGACAAAGACCAGCTAAACACAGCGGGGTTCCCCCCTTTGTGAAGCAAACCGAGTTGCTGCTTCTGCAATGGAACTTGTCTTATAGAGGGGAAGGAGACGGAGATTTTTTTTTTTTTTTTAAAACACTTTTTAAAACCCAAGAAAAGCTCGTTTTTAGTCTTCTAGCCATTGCTGTCGGAAGGAAGGCGGGGAATACAAAGCGACGCCTGCTAAAACCCTCAAAAATTTGGGCTCACTCGAGCAAAAACGGGATTATTACGAAGCTAGGTCGTGCTGCTGTGACTGATAGTACATGGATTATCTGGTGAGTAAACGAACAAAAAGGCTGTTTTTGTTGCTTACAGCGATTAAGCAAGCTGCTGCTTCCAGTATCTTTGCTGCCAAGTCCAGGTCTAGCAACAGTTTGCTGTAGGTGTTTTACTATTGTGCCACTCATAATTAGCATTAGCTGTTAGTAGTTGTCAAGTGAAGCTCTTAGCTTCCCTCCTCCATCAGTACTTTGGAAATAGGTCTAACTGGTTGACCCAGACCCCAACGTGTTTGTGTGCAAAACAGCATTTAAGATGTCAAACAGCTGCACCCTTTGAACGCCTCTGTTGCTGCGTCCTGTTTTTCATAAGGTTATTTTCAAATACAAGCCGTTTGCATGTTTATAACTGTCCTGTGCAAAACAATAACTTCCCTCCAGGCTGTGGGCTCCAGGTTTTGGCTGGAAGATCACTGGTTTTTGGGCCCTTTGCCCACATTGTGCAGATGGGATGGGTGCTGCTGGGAAAAAAGAAACAAAAAAAAAAATAAAATAAAACTGCAACAATAAAGAGGAAGCTGGTGGAATTGGAAAGCCTTCCCTTGGGATTTATAAAAAGTTTACCAGTACATTGTGCTGTCATTTCACTGGTGGGGACAGAGTGACGCTGTGGAGTGCAGCGGAACTCGCCCACCCAGTGTTATCAGCTTGTTTGTAAATGGGCCTCCCAAGACGTGAGACCTAAAAGAAACTTTGAACTTTGGCTTTACTGGAACTTTTTTTTATGTCCATAACCATAACCAAAACTGCTGCAATGTCTTGCGTGACAGGGATTCATTTTCTCTGGAACAAAAGGAGTGTTTTCATTGTTAACTTAGGTTATAATGTAAACTCTGCCAGGCCTGGGTGGAAACATATTGACACTAAAGGGTAAACCAATAGGCCAGTGATGTCAAAACGGCCTCATGTGACAGGAAATGAATAAAATAAGCTGGTTGGTTTTCTGTATGGACAGACTTCACATTTATTCCTCTAGTACTTATAATATATCCCAATAAGCTTAGATAAACTCTGCGAGCTTCAGTACCTTACTGACTTGAGGTTGTTTCTACTACACACTTAACCCATTCTTTGGTAATAAATGTTCCATAAATAGCTTTAATGACTTTTAAAATACACAGTCACTTGTCCATATGACTGTATATTTTAAATTTATTATGAATTGTCTCTTTATATATATATATAATTAATAAACAGAATTAATATTCTGTTTATTAATTTGTGTAGGCTATAACATAAAATATTTATATTTTATGTTAAAATATAAATATGTCTAATATTATACAAAATTAAAGAAGAAAGCGCCAATTTTCATTTAGAACAAGCACATGCTAGCAGCAGGCACGACGGAGAAATGCTTTCAAACTCGTACCCACTCATCATGGAAACCACACGAAGAAATTCATATGATGCCAGTTTTAAGTTGAGGAGTATCGATCTGGCAGTACAGGAGGGAAATGGAGCTGCTGCGCCTGAGCTCGGTGTGAACAAATTCACGGTTTGGTGTTGGAGACGGAGGGCTGCGTCCTTAATATCAGATTTATTATTCTGATATCGGAAAAACCGAGAGTGGCGGAGATATCAGCCTGATGCGGCTTATATATGTATGTTTCCAGTTTAAAAAAAAAAAAAAAGCTTTTTAGGTATGGCTTATAGTAAGGTGCGCTCTATAGTCCTGAAAATACGGTAATTTCTCAGTGAATTCTGTTTACTGTGGCCAAACCATTTTGAAATTCATTGCATTTTGTTTTGTTTTCAGTCCATATTGAGAAATGACCAGTTGAATGTTTTTTTTTTTAAACTTTAAATTAGAATGATGTTCAAGTTGGGTGTAAGCATCTTTCATTTTGATACACCTTCTGATTCTTAGCGTTAAGAGAAAAGAGATTTCTTTGCAACCTGCATGTTTGAGGGGTTTTAGGATTTTCCATGGTAGTTTTTGTTTTGTGTGGAAAGCACAGCTGTAACTCTGGACTGTTGGGACAGAGTGCTTGGCTGTCCTCTAAGGTCAGGCACTCAACAGGCGTCGGGCTGTTGAGTTCCCGCTGTGCAACACTGAAGATGTGGTGCAAAGCTTTGAACCATAATTATATCCTTCTCAGATTTAATGAATCCTTCCTGTTCAGTAATTTTATTACTTTTAGTGAGGCCTCGTTTTGTGTTTGTGATGGGGATTATGTTTAAAAGATGGGGATTATTATTATGTTCTATTAAAACCGTAGTTTGAATTATGACAGTAGCTGACATCTGATCTAGGCCAGATTCTTTCAACTGGGATGTGGTGCTTGTTAAATCGACTTCTTCATGCTCAGCATTGTGTCAAAAAGAACATTCAAAAACTGCAGCACCGAGACAGGGATTTGATCCCATGAGCTGTTGCCATAGTACAGCCTTACCAAATTACTGCTGCACTGTGTTGCCACCTCCTGAGACCTAACCTGATTTTGACTGACTCAGACAAGATGCTTTCTGGGGACAAAATATATTCTGTTTATTAATTTGTGTTGGCTATTTCAGTATCTGCACAACAAATACTACTGCTGCTAAAGTAGTGCATGTTTAAAAAGTTTTTAATCTGTAAAAACTTTGAATTGGGTGCACAGATTTAATCAAAAATATTGAGAAAGCACATGCTAAGTATATAAATAATTTACAACCTTGATCCTTTTTACTGGTCACCTCTTTATAGAGTGTAGAAATATGCAAATGCATTTTAAAACAACTTTACCTTAATAAGAGTGATATATGGCACTCTAGTGGATTTCAATCACTCAAAGTAATTACAAACAGCTCAATTCATCTTGCAGGTGAGGGAAAAGTGTAGCATGCTTCCTTCAGCCAGCTGGTCAGCAGTGTGCAGCAACGAGAGATGCGACAGTGTTTTGTTATTCTATTTCATATGGTCAGAAAACAACTTAATGTCAGAAACTGTTAACAGTTTTTAATCTGTAGCTTTTTAAAACCTTAGTCCTGCTACTTTGTGTTTGAACTTATATTTATTTATTCTTTTAGCTAAATTCTAATATATGACTTTTTGTGTGACCAGCTTCACGTTTTGCAATATTCTGGGTCATATTAAATGTATAAATCAAGTGAATGCTGGAGGGGGCATTCTGCTATCATATTCCAGTCCAGTCTCGATGGAAGTCAGCCTCTAAGATGTTACCTGTTATGTCTCAACAACCAGAAAGTTCCTGTTGTGGAATTTGAACTATGTGAAACACTCACTGACAACGATTGGCAGGCATCGACTTGAAGCCATGGTAACAATGGAAAAACCTAACAGAGCTGCTTCATCTGCTCAAATACTGGTCCACACCTTCATTCGTCTGGGTCAGGATTAGGATAAACAAACATTTGCAACACTGAGAGAAATGACCTAAAAAGGTGGCTGCATGTTAAACCGCAGTGAAAGTTGAGTATAAAATTCAGCTTATGCAACTAAAAGCCACACAAATATGATGTTATGAATATTTCATAAAGTAAGATATTTTATTGTTTAATGAAATTTGTAGTTGTATAGGGATCATCTTCACATTCTGCTTAAACTAGAATTATATCAAATTGCAGTCTTGTTATCCTAATTGTGGTTGTCAAAAAAACAAAAAATGGTGACGTTTGGTTTAAATATTACGCTAATGGTTAATTTCTTTCATGTCTAGGTGATATTTAAAACTGATACTTTGTGCTTAAACCACTTCCTCCCTTTCAGATAGCAAATTTGACACATTCAATACGTGTAGATTTAAATTTTAACTTGCGGATAAAAGCCATGGTTTATCTTTCTGTATCAGCTATGCAGTACTTATTTCATGTTTCACAGCTGTAGTATCAAATAACATACATTTATGAGATACAACCATCTATACTTCCTCTGCAAATGACAATAATACATTGCAAAAGGATATGAAATGTGAAGAACGCAGTCATAGTGGAGACTGATGACCAGACAGTTCTTCTGTGACACCCTCCACAAGGAGGTTAGGCCACAAAAGACAATTTCTAAAAGAAGCTGACTGTTCAGAGTGGTGTATCCATGCATAGCAATAGAAAGATGAGTGGAGAAAAAAAGTTTGTTAGAAAAAGGACGCAAACATTAGGAATTACCACCACCATGACTCTAAAGCATAGCCAATTTAAAAGTTTGGAGAAATTTACAAGGTGTGGACTGTGGCTAGAGGCAGAGCTTCCAGAGCTGCCACTTCAAGAAATGTCCTTGGGCTTACGACAAAAAGATCTGGACTGTTGATCAGTCTTTCAAAGTCCTTTTTTCAGAAAGTAACGTTTGGGGACCTGATTTCTGACTAAAATGCAACTTATGAGAATAAAGTCCAGTGTGATGATTCGGTGTGCCATGTCACCTACTGATGGATGTCCATGGAGCTTTTATCAAGTCCACATCTACCAGGACAATGTAGAGGAGTTCATGCTTCCCAAGCTTTCTGGAGATGCAGGCTGGTTTTTACCGCAGGACACAGCACAGTCCACACTGTCAGTACCAGGTTTAATGATCACACTGTCACTGCTGGATTTGCCAGCAACCTGCCCTAACCTAAACCAGGCAGAAAATCCTTTTATATTACAATTTGTATGTAATTAATCTATATAATGTGAGGTTTTCTTGTCGAATTGAAATATTGAAGTCAATCCTCTTAGTATGATATTCTAATTAATTGACCAGTAATTGTATTTAGTGGGGTTCAAAAATGATGTGTTTTGGTCCTCACCAAGATCACACGGTCAGTTATGTCTAATTGTTATATATGCATGGTGAAAACAGGTAGAGCAGAGCTAAAAACAGGTGCTTCAGCCATACTCCCATCCTGCTGGCAAACAGCAGATGTTATCTTTGTCCTCTACTTGACAGTGCTGCACAGCCCTGCATCTCCCAGTGTAGCACTGCCAAATTCCTTTTCCTGTTGTAAGCAATATGGTATTTCAGCAATGTGAATGGTTTAGTTAATTTGAATATCTGTGATATTCTAGGTAGTGATGCTTCCTATGACGATCAAGGATGAGTGCAGGCCCTTTACGTCCCTGGTAATATTCACATTCATGGAAGTTTATGGACTAATGCCTTTAAAAAGGCAGCAGTGAACCTTTTGTATTTTATTGATTTTCAGTTGTAGTTTCTTTCTGCTCAAAAGTTATTTTATTTAGCTGTGAACTGCAGTGTTGTGAATTTATTTTAAAGATTTTATTATTTTACAAATATTTAGAATATATTTTTCAAAATGGTCTAGAACATATGAGATGTTTGAGTCCCTAAACATATTCTCTGCTGATAATCTTGCTGCACTTGAACTGAATACATGTCACTAGATGTATAAAACTGATTTACAATAGACTTTTTTAAATTATAGATGTGCACTCCAAAGGAAAAGTCCACTATAATTTTACCCCCTTGGTGTTGTAGTTTCTATTTCTAAGCAAGGGCTGCCACTGCCATTTTTTCCCAATTAATCTGTTGACTTTATTGTAGTAATATAATCTTATTATTTTTGTCCAAAAATCACAAATTTCTTTTTGATGACATCTTTTCATCATAATAGCCTCCCATAAAACAAAAAGTAAGCACATATGTTCAGTTTAAATTGTGACATCTCCAGTATTACAAAGTAAATAGAAGGAAGTTCTTCTTATTTATACAGTTACAGTTAAACAAACATAAGTATTCAGCTTGTCGAACGTAAGAAGACTGAACTGGAAAAAAAAAAAAAAAAAACTAGACTGTGTTGAAATCCTGGTTTCAAGCATATTTTCTGAAACTTTTTAAACTTAAAAAATAAAGTTGTTCTAGGCCATTACCCTGAAGTCCTTGTGTATATGAAGAATTTAGTGTCCTTTTTTTTAATTTTAAGAATATAAAAGTTCACCATGTAACACATCAGATGTAATTTTTTAAAATGTAAACGTGATGCTGGACATCTGATGTACTATATCAGGAGTCCTGATGCAGGAGCGACGAGCATTAAAAGTGAATGTTGCAAGGACACAGTTTCCCCCCCAATTTGAGACAAATGAAGCAAAGCAGCAAAGTTGTTCTAATTTAAGATTTACAGACACCTTGAAAATCTCGTTTCTTACCAAGTTAAATTTTAAATTAAATCTGTAATAGTTTAACAACCTGCCAGTGATTTAGTCCACCCACTACCCCAATGCTAGCTAATTTTAAATTGTATATTATACCTGTCAGCAGGAGGCAACGCCAACCCCTACTAGATGGCTGAGATGACAAACAAGCTATTCAAACATGACTCACAGTTCTTATAAAGGCATTCGACAAAACGTCCCACAGCATTTGCTGAAATCCTTGCGACCACAGGAAGCTCAAGTGGTCAATCTTTTCATCCTTCTCCATGCAGAAAGCAATGGTTTTCATACCTGCTTTAGCTCTGCTTGCAGTACGGACATTATGTGTGGGTGGGTAATGGTGACTAATCCAATTTGCAGTCTTATTCTGGATCTCTAGTTGCTGCTGAGTCCTTAATCTTTGTGGAGAGTGAGAGAAAAAGAGATACTCTCAGTCTTAAGCTTGCGTCTGTCTGTTGATCCCTGTGGTAATAGTTTCTTATCTTTCTATGAATGAGCATGGCGGGTAAACACAAGGTCCTCCTCATCTAACACTTGCAAAACAAGGCAGTGTGAATGTTGGGATTTAAACGAAGAACCGGAGTGAGGCTATTGACAGCTGACTGCAAGACAGCGAAGAGCTGCGACTCATGCTGTCGGCCTGACACTGTTGTGTTCAGCTACTCCTGATCCTCCCTCGTCCATTCACTTATTCTCGAGGCTTGCTGGTTGCCGGGGGTTACGCTTGTTGTCGAGCACAATGTCGGAGCACATGCAGCTTTCCCTCGCCTTGTGCAGAATTGGGCTTTATACGGTAAGAAAATGTAAGAAATGTGTGGCTTTCTTCTCACTTTTAAAGCAACATGGATGTGCTTTATTTTTTTCATGTGAGCTGGATTTAACCCCGTCCAGTTTTAGCGTGGTTTAATCTTGTTGTGTTTTGAAATGGGGACTGATCAGATAAAAGTGTCTGCTGCTTCACTGCTGCTTGGCCCCTGATGGAGGATTTCGCTGCATTTCATTCAAGCGGTTGTTGCCTATAATTTAACGTAAGAAAGGTGAAGGTGAGCGCAATTATATTCTGCTTTCTGTAGCAGCTCGTAGCAATTGTCCTCAGGCAGTGTTGTAGGTGCCTCTGGATCTATTAATATTTTCTTAAGTGGGCCATGGTGGAAATTATTGTCAGAGTTTTTGCTGTACATTACTAGTAAGACTTGTGTAAGACATGTATTGGCATTGTCCAGTGAGAGTGCAGTATGCAACAAGTTTCAAATCAAATAGATGTATTTTAGCTACAGCTGATGACTCAAATAACGTATTGTGAGGTTTGATTTTATTCCTGTAAATATGTGAAATGTTTTGATATACATCAGCAAACCCAAATTGTGGAGCGGGAATGTTACACACTTAGCACTTGTTTGGTTTAAAATCTCAACCGTGACTCATCATTTTAGCCATGTAAGCATGATATGAGTGGTGAAATCAATTTAAGAGGAAGATGGATACAATGTGTATCTGACTAAGTTGCTAGGTTCCACCTCTCCAACAAGCGCAGGATGTGGCATCTTTTTTTCCTACAAATAAAATTACAAACTAACTCTTTGCTATAACAAACGTTCAATGAATGCAAAATATCTTGTAAAGAAATGCTGGCAAATATTTATCCTCTGTGATGTGAGAAACTGTGCAGTTCGGAAGGGGCATTGCTGAGAGGTATTGCTGTTTAAAGGTGTTTCTACAAGCTCTTGGGTGATGTTGTGCACGTTATGTTTTGGCTTTGTTGCTGTTTAATCAGCAATGAGAGTCTGGAGTGTTCTCATTCTCTTGATGTCAGATTTAAGTGAGAATTTTGTTGCAGAAACATGTGGGGAACTAAACTGCAGAATGACATTTCACTCAGAAGCAAAGTGATGTCTGATGTCCCTTTCAGCCAACTGTAAAAGACATTGCGTGGGAAGTCTTATTGGTTTTAAAATTAGGACAATTGAAAGTACTGACTACTTAACAGAACTACAAAGGCACGATTTCTTCTTTGTGCAGATTTAAACCCCTGCTGAGTCACCAACACAACATCTGGACCAGCTGTTTATCCGGCCTTTAACAGATGTGTTTCTCTGATGGATTAAAGAAACATCACACTTTTATAAACATACACACAGACACTGGCCCCTACTTCCTTCTGGTGTTCATTAATACCGATGATGAAGAGAAATCTTCCATTAGATTTTCAGCTTAATGCACATTTTTAGAGTGTCAAGATAAAATGTATAGGATAAAATATATGGTTATTAATTAAGAAATAACATTTAAGAATTAAAAATTTCAAGTTTCTCGGTCATTTGTTGATGGATAATGGAGCTGCACTACAATTACAGCTCCAATAAATTTATTATTGTTGAAAACAATGTTTTACTCATTTCACAAAATGAAACTCATTATACATACAAGTTACACACAAAGTAAAATGTTTCAAATCTTTAATTTTATATGTTCAACAGGGAGTTTGAATCTCCTGGTTGCTTAAATGTGCTATACAACAACTTGTAATTCGGCTGTTAATGGCTTTCAGCTAATAAAATCCCAAACTATTGCAAGATGTACAATGGAACATGATCAAAACGTCCACGTGTAGAGGTTACTGGAACTGTTACCCTTTTGGTCTTTTAACTATTAGCAAGCTATGTGATTGTGATTAGGCTCTTTGTGTTCCTCTCATTATGTCATTAATGGACTGGAAAGCATTGGCTTTAACCCTGAGGGGCTGGCCAAACCATCTAGAGTCTCAAGGCATGAGTAAGCATGGCCTACTTTAAGTGAAAATGCAGAAAATGGCTCTCTGCAGTTTACCTGAATTGGCTACAAGATTGGGCCACACTAAAGGATGTAGAATTTGAAAAAAAAAAAAAAAAAGACATAGTCCAAATCATTCATACAAATGAATGATGATTATTCATACAAATGAGTAATAATGTCCCTAAATATACTTGCTACAAAAAATGTTAGGCATGATATTATACATTTATAATCATTACCATTAACTGATAAATGGAGGTAAATTTGTCTGCATGTTCTGTCTGACTTATTTTGATTGATTGTATGTTTAGATGACAAGTTTTTAGAAATTTGAGAACCATTTATAGTTTCAAACAGTTCCACCATCTTTTTCTTGACCAAAAGCTTAATGCCAAATATAACATTTGAAAAAAGGTTTCCAGTGAAATCGTCTAAAGGAAATCCCAAAGCTCATCCATGTATTTCATCCTGCTTTCAGATTTATCCTTTCGGCTTGGTTATCTACATATAATTTCACTCTTTTTATTTAGGATGCACATAACGAAAGTTTCATTCAGATTATTTTAAGTTTTACAGCTTCTAGGAACTCTGATAGACTGTTACTCTTCACCACAAATATTAATTTAACTAAAGTTATTTTATATCCCTTGGGACTCATAAATATGTTATTGATTTTTTTTTTTTTTTTTCCTGGTGCCTGTTATATCATTGTAAAATTCTCACACAGTAAATAAACCTTTCTTCTTGTAGCGTGTGAGCAACGTACATATCCAACCTGCTTCCGTCTTTTCTGAAAGACAGGATGGGAGAAGCCATTGCGCCATCCTGGGCCACAAATATCCCACATTTCAAAATAAACATGCAGTGAAATGATGACTAAGAGGCCATGGAAGGCCACCCTAGTGAGTGTCGAATACTGTTCACTGCTTCCCGGCTGCCACTCTTCAGCAATTTGTTTCGTTTGTCCAAAGCCATTCTGAGAAAGTGTTTGCCTCTGGTCGCCAAGGAAAGAAGAAAGAGAAAGTTTTTGTTGGAAATTCACTAGCAGGCGCAGAAGGGCGATGCCACATTGTACTTCTGTTTGGATCATGGCTAGAACAATAAGATTTGTTTTCCATTTCAAAATGGTGTGCTTTTGTAATAAACAATGTTGAGTATTTATATCAAAGAGCATCAGATTTTGTGTTTAATTGAAGATGCAACAATATGGGCTGGATTTTCTTTATGTTGATAATCAATTATAGAAAAAGGCTGAGTTGCAGAACAGATTTAAAGCAACATGTTAAAATTTTGGGTCACTGGATCCAGATAATGACTACTGCATGCTTGCCTACTTTCTTAAAGCTGCAGGATGCAACTTTTAGAAATAAACAAAAATTGAGAATATGTTGACACATTGGTATGTGACAGATAATATTTGAGAAAAATTAGCACCTTTGCCCCTTCCAGGTGCTAACTTAAAACAACCTATCAGGACCAAGAGGAGGGTCTTAGCACTGTCATATATGCTTGTGAATGTGCTGCTCATCCACCCATGCCACTCAAAAAAATCTAAATTTTAATGTCAAAGAAAATCTGAGTGATGCAACATTTAGTTGTCGGAAAGGGAGGAAGTATTTCGATATATTTTGAAGTTTTCAAACATGCATGGACTATTTTCTTAACTTTTTTTTTTTAATCTGAGGCCATTCATAAGTAGATTTTCTAGCATGCTTTGGACCATTGTCCTAAGCTCTGTACTAGCTGGCTGAGATTTTCTGGTACAGAGCAGATTTCACGGTCCCATTAATTACAACAAGTCATTCATATCCTGAAGCAGCAAAATAGCCTGAGAGAGTTTGACTGTCAAATGATGTTTTTTTTTTTTTTTTTCTGTAGATGTGTTGATTTAACACCTGATGTAACCAAAAACACACCTTCCATAAAATTCCAAGTTTGTCTCTTCTGTTTTTTTTTTTGTTTTGGTTCATAGAATATCATCCTGAAAGTCTCAGAGCTCAACAAGATGTCTTTGTCTGATATGAGGCAGACATTAGGGCTTGACTTAGTTCTTGTTTCGATCAGCTTCAGTTTTCATGTTGGAACTCTCCTATGGATGGCATCTTTGCCCAGTCTCTTCGTTTCAGCGTTTCTTTTGTGACCTCCTGAATGAGTTCTTGATGCATGCTTAGAGTAATTTTGGTAGTCCGGCTGCTCCGTTATTCCGCATTTTCTCCATTTGGTGAGGTATGGTTCTCTGAAGATTCAAAGCTTTAAAAACAGCTTTGTAACTCTCCCTAGGCTGTGAATGTCAATGTCTTCTCCATTAATTGACTTTTGTGTCCTCAGAAATAATGGATAAAACCAGAATTTTATTATAGTTTGCAGTGCTAGAGATTATATGGTTTTTATTAGAGTGCCTTATAATTTTTTTCTTAAAATTGCTATGTTCAATGTTCATTTGCCCTTTTGTTTTGCTCCATTAGTATAAAACATTTTCTTTTTTTTTTAAACCAAAAGGAGTTGTAAATTATAGCAAAGCATTGACAGAGAGAAATAAGTTGCCATGAGTGTAGGTGTTTGAGCTTGCAGTACTTTGTCAGTCTTGTTTATAACTTCTTCCTCATATTCCTCACATTTCAGCTTATGGTTTCAGGTGTTCTTGTCATTATTTATTTAATAATCTATTGACGCTCTCATCTGAAATGGATATATCATGGCTTTTAGGCCATTAAGCTAGAACGCCACACTGTTAACCTGATAATGTAAAAACAAAAATATGTCTTTTCTTTTCTTGCTAGCAGGAAACTTGACAGTCACAAAAGTGATGGTGTAACATCATCCTTGCAAATGGACAGTTGCACTGCTGTTCAGTCCACTGTAAAAATATGTCTGTACAAATCTCTCAATTTTTTTCAAGCACCTGACATAAATGATTCCCATTGACAGAGTCACTACTCAGTGTAACGAATGGAAAAATCTGGTATTACTAGATCTAGATAAAAAATATTAAGGATAAAAAAGTGTTGCCAAACTCTTTTCTTTTGTTCCATTTTTAAAAAGATTAAACTACACTTTTTTTTTTTTAATAAATGCAGATGACTCAAAACAGCAACTCACACACACTGAAGTGAAAGGCATCTTGAAACCCTCAAAAGCATCACATATTTAATTCAGTTTGATTTAGTTACTTTGTATTGCCCTGATTCACCGCAAATCTCATGATAAGGGACAAATCATATGCAGAGTGCATTGTCAATTCAGTCCAATCATGTAGACCTATGGTCAACTGCATATAAAAAAAGGAATTTCTAACTCAGGAAAACCAATAATTTTTATGTATTAATTAATATTACAACAATCCTCCAAATAAGCATGTAGTGACAGGGAACAATAACCTGTGCTTTAATTATAGACACAGATTTGCCAGAGAAACATCACATTTTATCAAGGCAGTCTCTGTACAGACCATTAACAATAGTATAAAATAATTCTGATGTTTGTCCTTAAAGTAGGTCTGAATAATAGTTAAAAACTTAAGAATCTATAAGGCTAAGCTGCTTCTTATTGGTTATGTTGATTGGAGAGTATGTTTTACTAACCACCTACTTTTGCAACTAATGTCAAGTGTTTTTGTAAGTAAATTTAACAATTTTTGCACCGAATCATACTTGTTCCAATTTGTCTTTAAATTCAAGCGATTGAAATCTGTATCTGCTATACCACAATAACAAAATCCATTTCAGCTTGTTCATTCAAACATTTTTCAAATGCTATGAAATGCCAAAACTATGGAGCTGGAGGTTCTCAATTTGCTGGCTGTCATGGCTGAGAAATGAAAATGTTATGCATTCCTTGTGATCGAGCCAATCTTGTCCACCAAGGCCTGATCCGCCCACAAATGTAATCCGCTTTGATACGAATGGTGGGAGAGCGACACAATCAGTTTCCTTTTTCATCAAATGCAGATATTTCTGTTGTCATACAGGGGCAGCATGAAGAGATGGAGACAGTTGTGTTTTACCAGCTGGCCATCAATGATTTAAATAACATTTAGCTGAAAGCAGTATTTTTAAAGATTCAAAACATAAAGCATTCAAGGCAGGAATATTTGCCTGCCTTGAATGCAGGCAATTCATACACAAGGTTGATTGGACTGCTTTAAAAAGAAGAAAGGCACTCAAGATTAAGCATTGGATAAAAATGATTAAAATGCGGATTTAAAACAAATAAAACCCTAAGACATGACAGACGTTGATAAAGCAACCATTGACTTTTATAAGTAAGCTGCAGTGAACTGTAATTTTTTCACTCCAGATTTAAAGAAGCCAACAGTTTCTGCAAATCTTAGAATTTTAGGCAGCTGCTTCTACAGCTGAAGAGCACAGAACCAACCGGTGTATTCAGGCCCGTGATTGTTCAGTGCTTTATAGACCACCAATAAGATTTTAAATTATTTCATTTGACAAACAGAATGTTAGTGTATTGATTTAAGGACTGGCATAAACACATTCTGGTTTAGAAAAAACTCCTTAGGCACATTGTAATAATCTAACATATAGTAAAAATTAAAGAATGTAGATTTGTGTGTGTGTGTGTCCTGTTTTGACAGGAAACTCTTTTTTGTGGAAGTATGGTGACACAAAAGGATAAAGTTGTAGGTCGTAAGTGTTGGTATTGTAAGAGATGTAGTGCCTCATATTCTGAACTAGGGGAATAACATTGATGCAGGATAAAAGTCACCTGAGAATAGAGCCCTGAGGTACCCCATACCCCAAACAGGTTTAGTAAAGAACCAGACAATTCAACACCTTTCAGTCTTTATTTCAGAATGTTAAATGTCTTGAATGCAGTTTTGAGATCAAGTAAAATCAAGACAAATGTTTTCTTTTTAAACCTTTTTAAACGTGTGAAGATGTAAGCCATTCAAAACCTTCTCTAATAGACTCAGTGCTGTGGTTGGCTCTGTTAGACCGTTTTCTTAAAATGTTTATTAGAAATAAACTTAACATATTTTTTTCCTCTAAGATCCTTTATAAGAACAAATCATTTAGGTCACAATTTAGGAAAAAAGGGATGACATATAGGTAAAGTGTAAAATATAGGTAAAGCGTAGCAGACTGAAACTATCTAGGACTAGGTCATTCTAATTTAGTTATGTTGAAACCATTTTTGTGCCACAAGAGTTTCTTATCTTAGATCAACTTTTCTCATAATCTGACAGCTTTATTGCAGAAGAAACTCTGCAGATTCAGGTTAAGTTTTCAGGTCAAACATGCTTATAAATATTTTAAAACTCTTATTGTTTAGGATTACTGGAGATTTATAAGCTTTACTGAACATGCACCTTGACAATCTGATACTTTTGGCTTCTTTATGCCAGCTGGTTATTTAAAGCAGTGGTGTCCAAACTCAGTCCTGGACGGCCGGCATCCTGCATGTTTTAGTTCTCTCCCTGGTGGTATTAACAAGAGTTTGAGCATGTCAATGTTCTTCTTAGGCGTTTTAATGAGCCATCATTTGTTCCAAGTGTTAAACCAGGCAGAGAACTAAAACATGCAGGATGCCGGCCCTCAAGGACTGACTTTGGACTCCACTGATTTAAAGAAAGGATAGTGGCGCCCTCTGCTGAAATTAAGCAGACACTGCTTTGAATTATCAAAACCAACTGACTATATAATAGTGAACGGATCACAAACTTTGGTGAAGTTTTGAGCGGAGTAAACTTTGTCAAATACAGCAAGCGCATGAAGGAGTGCTGCTCTGGTTGCTGTGCATCATGTCCTAAAGATGTGCATATGCAGCACCCTATTAAAAAAAAAAAGACTTGTATGACTTTCATTAAAATAGCTGTATATTTCTATACAGCTAATAAAAATTTATATCAAAGATTTTTTACATTTTTACTCTAAAAACATGTAAGGTGAAGAGTACTTTAAACTTGAAGATTTTGACCTACACGGCAGAACATTTGACTCTATTGTCTTATCCTCTGTAAAAATAATAATGCTATCAATAATCTTTTTAAAAAATCCAGTTTTGTTGCCATCTTCAGCAAAACTTTGGTGTATTGATTAAAAGATAGGAATTTAGGTAGCTTTGCGTAGAATAAAACTGTCCAAAAATTTGAAATTTTTGATCTTGTCAGATATCTGTAATATCTGCATCCGGTAATTGGAGTAGCTGGAAAATACCTGTATTAGCAAGGGGAGATTGTCTGAATATTTTCAACCTTAACAAAGAAAGCAATGTTTATTTTTCTAATAATTACCCGGCATTTCTAGAGAACCTAGCATAATAAGGATAGTTAGTTAAACAGGAAATACCACTGCAGGGTTTCCCCCAGTGTACTAAAAGCCTGGCAGCCCGCCATGCTTTAGTAGCTCCCCCGCCAGGCTAAGCGTTACTTCTTTTAAGGAAAATAATAAAAAACTAACAAAATAAAAATTGCAAGCAGTTATTATTTCTACAGTTTGAGACATGTAGAACTGATCTGATCGTCAAAGAAGTTCCGAGGCTTGAAAGCGTGAATCTCCAAACACTCAAGCATTTAGGATCCAGAAGGTGTATTGAATTTCTGCTTTGTGCTTCGTAGTAATGTTTAGTATTTCCAAGGTGTTAGTCCCCGTATTTCTCCCGCTCGGCTGGGGGCTTGGATATGCGGTGACTACCGGGATGAAGAAGATATTTGATCACTGCTTTCCTGGAAAAGATTTGGATGACAGCAGCTCTGAACAAACTGACCCGGCTGGGGAGGTTTGTCCTTCAAGTCCGATGGTTGCAAGTAAAAGCAATGTCACTGATTTTAGAGACACGACGGTAGACAACGGTCTTAGGCGTGAGAGGACAGTTGTAGGGAACATCTCTGAAACCACAACCAGAGACATGTCTGTGGCTGTTCCCAAAGACAAGACTACCCCAGCTGGGGAAGCGCTCTCTGAGAACGAGAGCACGGTCTTTGGGGACAGTTTTTTCACTGTTCTGAAAGGGATAACCGACCCGGAGGGGGACATTAACCTTTCGGAGCAGGGAGCTGGCCCAGACATCCTGGATGTGGTGAGGACAGAGGCCGCACAGCAGGGACAAACTGTCATGGAAGACACGGAGAACTTCTTCAAGTTCTCCAACGTTTTCCACAACAGTTGGGTGAACGCCTCTTTTCAAGCCATCCTTAACCTGAGCGTGACCAGGAGGAGTCTCGCTCCGGAAAAGGTATTTATAGAGGCGTCATCCGTCCCGTGCTGTGCACGTCTTCTACACTCAGCCATCCACCAACGGGGAAAACACGTTTCTCCAGAGGAGATCTCCCCGGTCCTCGAGGAGCTGAAGGAGAGAGGTCTGGGCTTGGGAAGAGATTTTGAGATTTCATGTTTACTCGAATCTCTGCTTGTCTGGCTCGATTCTTTTGGTGGAAATACGGACAGGGAATTGTACAGTGAAGGCAGATGTACAAACTGTGGAAAGAATTACTTAGAGCTGCTGAGTAACCGCCCAATGGTTGTACTCCCAGCTTCCACAGCCATAGATAATATTGCATCTCTTTTGAGATATTGGGCAGAGTTAGGGGTAACAACCATTTGCTCAGGATGCAGCTCTCAGCTAAAACACAAACACTGCCTCACTGATAATAACGTCCTCGTCTTTTTTCTGCCTCAGTCGGCCAGGGTTAACAAGAAGCTCAAAATCGTTCCCAACCCAACCCTCGATTTACCTGGAGAACGTGGAACAGAGACATACCACCTGTCCTCTGTTATCTGCCATGGGTCCGACCCTGCCCAGTACCACACGTACATTTTGCACGGACAGCAAATATTGAAGGCCGTCGATGAACATGTCTTCACTGCAGACAGTCGCTGCAGTGAAGACATGTTCAGAAGGGGCTTCATGTTTGTTTACGAAAAGCGAACAATTTAAGAGCAACTCCAGGA
>CAEGAE010088526.1:0-20373 GCA_903067095.1 Girardinus metallicus | reverse complement strand
GTCTCTGTGTTGCCCTGCGACAGACTGGTGACCTGTCCAGGGTGACCCCGCCTCTCACCCGGAACGTAGCTGGAGATAGGCACCAGCACCCCTCCCAACCCCATTAAGGGACGAAGGGTGAACAGAAAATGGATGGATGGACAACTGAGCTTTTCTAAGTGAAAAGAAAACTGCATAATACTGAACAGTGTTTGATTTCTTCCTGTCTTGGAATACAAAACAAGGTAAAACCAGGCTAAACATGCAAACAGCATCGCTTTAAGGCTGTGTTTATTAAAGAAGGCAGGTTAAAGTTAATGACTACAATGACTCAACATTAAAGAGGTTAAAATCAGGACCTTTCGGTAAAAAAACTCTATGAATCTGTCAACTTTTGATAAGAATAGGTTGCACTGGGTTTTACTTCTGACTATCAGAGTAAAGTTGGCATTTATGTGTAAAAGAAAAACTATGTTTAATTTTTGTTCCGTTTTAGTTTTGGAGCACTTTGTGTCGAGCTATCGAATAAAATACAGTCCATATGGTTGTAATGTGACAAATTGTGAAAAGAAAAATTGGATATAAATACATCCCTGCTGTTTGCAGTTTATTTTCATTTCTTGTACAGACTTTTTTGAATGTTGTGCATTTTTCCTTTAAATCGACCTACTCAGCTGCACATTTCTTCTTTTAATAACTGTACGTGTTGTAAATTTGCCTTTGCTGTACGTGTTCTTATTCCTATTTTTCAGTTTTTATGTCTATATGTGTATTTTTTGCCGCAGGCTTTGACATAATGCCGATTTTTCCCGCTGTGGGAAAATACAGAACTTTTGTTTTCTGTTCTATTATTTGACTCAAATATTAGGATGTCAATGACAAAATCTGAAGGCATTTTTGTCTGAAAAAATGTATTTAAAATGTAATGGGGAATATTTGTAGATATTTCTAAACAAATCCGTTGTTGTCTACTTTACTATGAAACTCAATGACTATTCACTCTTGTGGTTTTACTGTTTTCAGATGAAAAACTCCTACAATTAGTTTAATTAAGGGCAACAGGATTAACATGAAGGCTACAGAATGACTCCTAGCTGCTCTCTTGGGATTTGATTTTAAAAACGGATCATTACATTACCTCTAACTTACATACAGCATATTATGTTTTTAACGCACTAGCTAAATCTTTTCCTACTTTTTGGAACAAATTGGTTAAAGACTCCCCAACACCTCCATGCTCCAGTTTTCTCCTGTCTGACAGAAACTTCTCATAATGCGTTGATGTGTTTCTGGGATGGAAACTGCTGATTCAGGCGTCGCGTTAAACGCAGCCTGGCAGCAGACGGCAGCCGCACTCTGAGGCCAGACGTGACTCACCGGACTGAGGGAACATCCAGCCTCAAGCTTCACTCCTGCTCACAACGTAGCAGTAATCCTGGGCCCGCTCAGCGGCTTGTGTCAACATCTACAATTTTGGCTACTGGGAATATGTCCCTACTCTTCCTCAGAGCGTCAGCGTCTCAGTTATTCAGCTCGGAGGGAACAGATCAGCTGAGATCCTGCTGCCCAGACTCCAACATATAACGGATAAGACAGCGCTGGCTTGGTGCTGTGTTATTAAAGGGGACCTATTATACAAAATTCACATTTTGCACGTTTTTGTGCTTCCGTTTGTGTCTCAGCTGCTTCTGAAAACACTTAAAAAAAACACACAGTTGTTATTTGGCAGTAGGTTCATGGTTTTTTGTGTCTGAAAAAGGACCCATATAAGAAAACTGAACGCAACGTCACAAATTAGCAGGCTCTGCCGTTCACCAAGTAACCCTATCGAAGCCCCAGCCTGTTGCCTAGCAACCCCAGTGGAGTTCCGCCCGTCACCTAGAAACAAAAGCAGCTCCGGCACATTTGGTTATGTGGTTTTACCGCTGAATGTGTGATACAATGGCTGCTGGAAAAGACAAAGGTTTTGCCATTCAGAAACCACTTGCTACATTCTTGTTTATTGTGCAGGAGGCTCCACTTCTGCTTTTCAAAGATCGAGGGGCACTCTGCTGTTACCCAGTAATCCAAGTGGAGCTCCAGCACATTTGGTCAGTTAGTTTTACCACTGTATTCTGTGTACAATGGCTGCTTGAGAAGACAAGTGTTTTGTTGTTGATTTAACAATCAGAAATCACTTCCTGCATTCTTGTTGGTTGTGCAGGAGGCTCCACTTCTGCTTTTCAAAGATGTAACGTTGTACAATTGCACATCTGTTTGCAGCTACTTTCACGTCCGAGTGTAAAAGTTGAGATGGGGGACGTGGCCAGCAGCAGCTTCCTTGGATTTAAAAGATATTTAATTTTCTCTTCTATTCTATGACTCAGATGTTGACAGAAGTTTAAAGTATTTGCTTTATTGTTACAGGTTACAGTTAAAACATCTGATTCTGAAAGGAGCTCAAAATAGGCAGAACAAAATCTCATTATGTAAAAAAGGGTTTTGTGATTTGTTTTAGACGTCAGACGTATCCTAACCTGTTCAGAGATCACCAGATGTGTGCATGTAGCTACTGCACCGTTACTACATTGTGAAAATAGAGATATACACCAAGTAAGTCCTGTTTAGAGACAGAGAAGATGTTACTCTGTGTTCGGCTGGCTGAGTGAATACCTTCTGCAGCTCCGTGACGTACTGAGCCACCATGAAGGCTGGCAATGCAGTGAAGCTTTCAGGTGTGGCAGCGATGTGAGAGAACATCCTCTCCATCAGCCTGGAGCACCGCAGATACACGTCACCGTCCGCACCTGCAGAAAGAAACACGTTTATTTTCTGACTGGGTTGAGTGGCATGAAACTTGTATTTTTAGCTAAAGCAACTGAGGAATCAGGTTTCAGAGGTTTCCTCTTCTTAAAGTCAAAATCACTTTTCCCACAGCAAAATTTAAGCCCTTTTCAAGGAAAGTTTAAAAACTTCTCCAGCATCAAACTTTATAAAAGTAATACAAATGGACAAACTATTATATGATGTCATTTATTAGTCATTAATAATTGTTTGTGAGCATATTCTACAGCAGGGAGAAGATAAACTGAAATGTAACAAACTTTTATGTTTTGGAATGCCTCCCTCACTTCCTCAATGCCTCCCTCACTTCCTCAATGCCTCCCTCACTTCCTCAATGCCTCCCTCACTGATCAGTGAACAAAACACTAATTTAACAAAGTCACAGAATTTCAATAGCATAATATAAAAGTATAAAATATTAGCCAACATTTATTTTAGTCATGCAGATATTGAACACATACAAAGAAAATTACAACAAAAATCTCTGAAAGATGTTCTCACCAAGTTTTCTGGCATTTAATAAATAGAAATAATTTTGATGATTTAAACTAAAACAAAAAAAATTAATCTGGTTTAATTTCAGACAGTGAGAAAAAAATGTCAGTTTTTTTTTTGTTAAATGTAAATGTTTTCCAGATTTAGGTTTTTAATCAAGAGTTTGAATGCATTTTATTACAAAACTGAGCATTTTGAATATCAAGCACTTTCAGGGGCTTTATGCAGAAATCAGACACTTTTCAAACCTTGAAAACACCCGATTGAAATTCAAGCATTTTCAAGGACTTCAAGCACCTGTACCAATCTTATAAAGTAGATCCTTTAATGTTTAAAATCACAGCGAAAGACTCAAATACAGCTGGTTAAATCACAAAATGTTCAAAAGTAAAAGATTAAAAAATACTTTCTCAGTACGTTTCATATGTACTCTGACTTGTGCATATAAAAAACGGTATGTCTGCGACCAGCAAGAGATTTCTCTTAAAATAAAGAGGCAGCAGCCCAGCGGTAAGTGCATGAACAGAAAACCACAGGCCAGACCAGGACTGTGTGAGTAATTCACTGGCAGCTCACTTGTTTCAAATCAAAAGAAACAATTTCACCTTGAAGCCTTGAGGACAGGATTTACCTCAGCAGCTAACAGCTTTTCATCAAACTCTCGAGTGAAAACGCCTGAATTAGTGGCTGGATAAATCATAGCAGCAGCTGGGTCAGTGATGCTGAGCAGGAGGATCGTCACATCATTTCACAGTAATCGGTTACAAAGATACGAATAGAAATTCATTTATGAACTTTAATTGATAAAATAGGACCAGAAAATGCATGGATGGATAATCTGAAACGTGTGGCCTTTACGTCATTTCTCTGATTATTCTTCTTCTTGCCTGGCTTGTCAGTCGGACTACTGGTGGTCTGTGGGCGCCCCCGGTGGTCCGTGAGGTACTGCATGTAAAGAACCATTTACTTACGGTGACGTCAGCTCAAAGCGCTGCGCTGCAGCTAGCTTACCGAAGGATTGTGTTTAAAAATGATAATGTATAAATGGCTTAAAACCAGGTCACAAAAAAGAAAGCCTGAAGAAACCGGCGGAAAGTTTCTCAGGGTGAGTTTCTCGTCTATCCCTGTGCTGAGTACAGCACAGGGATAGACGAGGGGTTGAGCAGCGCTGCGCCCCATGCTGACTAACTGCATCTAAACACCTAAAATAAAATTCACATTTAAACATTTTCATACTTCCATTTGGGGTTTTACTGCTTCAAAATATAGCCTAAGCACTTTAAAACAAAACAAAACACCCAAATGTTTCTTGGCAGCAAATTAATGATATTTGGTGTCTGGAAAACGAGCCATTTCAAAAAGCTCCCGAATGTTAAGTCACAATCGATGGGGACTCCACTGCTACCAAGCAACCCAAGCAGAGCTCCAGCACGTTTAATGTACAATGGCTGCTGGAGAAGACAAGTGTTTTGTTGTTGACTTAACATTCAGAAACCACTTGCTGCATTGTAGTTGGTTGTGCAGGAGGCTCCATTTATGCTTTTCAAAAATGTACGGTTATGTGTTACGCGTGCATTTGCAGCCATTTTCCCAGGAGTATAAATGTTGAGTTGGAGGTCACGGCTCCCGGAGCAGCTCGTTTGGATTTAGAGTGATGAGAGGCCCTAAAACAGCTCAAAATGGGAAGAACTGATCAGACTAAAATCTCATTATTTAAGAATGATTTTACGCAAAAAATTTAATGGACATGTTTTGTTTAAGCTAACGACCTATCCTAACTTGTTCAAGGAAGCACAATAGGTCGCCTTTAATGTCTCCTGCGTTTGAAAGGCGATGTGTGAATAACATCGGGTTCAGGTACCTGCATCGGTGTCTCCTCTCTGCCGACCTTCCTGCATGATCGACGACACCAGCCGATAGAAGACATTCAGGAAGGACGGAGCGGCCCTGGAAATCACCTGGGGACACACAAATAAGATGCTGCAATCATTTACTGCATCTAGGCCTGTCCCAATAAATCAATTAATCACATCATAAATTAAAACAAGCTCAATAATTACAATTTGCATGGTTTGTCATTTCTCTTTTTGCAGCGTCCAGTTTTTCATACCAAAAACTGGACGACAAAAGTTGTCAGTCTTGTGCTTCGGTCTCAATTGTCACCTTTTTTTGAAGGATAATTTTGTTTACACAAACTTCATAATTCACTTTAATTCGTTATATCTGTTTTTATATTTTTGTATTTAAAATGTCTCCCAGTTCCAGTGTTAAATTTTCATTACAATTTAAAGTGAATTGATCTTTGAGAATGTGAGAATGTGTTAACTTTACATTACTTCCAGAAAACTTACTAGGCCTGGTGCTCGGGGCGCTAGGACATTCATCCAGAGGCCCGTTGTGTTTTTGAGTTAAAAAATGTTTAAATTTGACAGGAAATTTTAAAATATCACTTGATAGTTATGCATTATTAGAAGACTGGAGGATTAATACCTAACACCAACAATAAAGTCTTAAAAAAAGGCAATGATTAAAAAATAAATAAAATAAATAGACAATGTTAAGCCTGGTGGGGGCACAAGTAAAGCCTGGAGGCCCGCCAGACTTACTGTGAGAAACCTTAAGCAATATTACTGTGTATCGCAATAACCTCGGGGACAATTTATCCTCCAGTACAATGTGTTATCGTTAGTCTAAGTGCATTGTTCTTTGTTAGTGGTGATGCTTTTCCCCTCTTTAGTTAAAGACTATCACAATTTAACAAAGAGCTAAACAGATATCACTAATATTAGCAAGATTTTGTAGAAGTGGCAGGAAAATATTAATTTGAACAAATCCTTGTTAGCTTGTAAACCAGGACTAAACACAAAAAAATAAACGACGAAATACTTTGACACAGTGAAACGTTGGTATTTTTACTTAAAGTTATGATGCGCGTGTCCTGCTGGCCCAAACCGAGCTGTAAGCTCCTTCCTGCTGGGACAGATGGAGGTAAAGAGCAACAGGAAGAATATAAACCAGGCCGGGATGAAGTCACCGGCCCAGGTTGGAGCTCAGCAGTGGTTTCCATTGACTTAAACATGCTTCATGCCAACCCACTAAAGTCTCCTCTCTCTACAACACACCCATACTTTGCATTTTGGACCAGACCCTGTTCTGTGTCCTGATCCAATCAAGCACTTTAACCCTTCATCTCCAGCTTCCTTCCTCATTTCCACATCTCTTCCTCTTCAAAAATTATTCTGCTTTCTTTTCTTCTCCTCTCCTTTTCTGGTGTATTTTCTCTTCGCAAACATCTGACAACACTTAACTGGTTCCTGGCCCATTTAATTCATAGCAGCTGCATAGTTTCAATTCTGCTCAGTTCTTGTTTTTGGAAAAACAATTTATAGAGTTAAAAAAAGAAATCCCACCAGCACAAAGGCAACAAAAGCTATTGTGTGTGGTTATAATCTAAATGTTTCAGTTTAGGGGGAAAATGTTCTTTTCAACTGAGCCTTTGGGGCAAAATGCAAACTTGTAGAGGAGCTGAAAATGTGAACATCACAAGGTTTCCATGCCGGTGAAGTACAACTGTAGTGAGCTGCAATATCCTCTGGTTGGAAGTGAAATTCCTGAGTGGAGTGTCCTGAGGGCTCAGCGGCAACACGTAGCACATTTTCATCATATTATAGATTCAAAGCACCTAAACTCACTTCCAACCCATGACAGCAAACGACTGGTTTCTTATGCAGACTGCAGCAATATGCACAGACAGAGTCTTAACATCAAGAACACAAACACAGACATTTTTAAGCTTATGTTAACGATTAATCTCTAAAGAGAGATATTTGTGAATCTGTCTCTAAGGGTCCGTAAACGTCAAGCATTTCCAAGGTACTTTTCCAGCACCACACACAAAAAAAAAAATTAATTAATAAAAAAAAAGGAGTTTTAATTCACTGCTTACAATATAATTTACTACTGTTATTTTTAAGGGTGCACCGATTTATCGATCAGCCATTTTACCTGTGCCGACTTCTTTAATCGGTCGATACTTACACGTGAAGCCGATCTTATTTACCTCAGCAAAGATCTAAAAATCCTCCTCTGTTCTCTTCTGCTCTACAGTGAGAGGTTTGCCTGACCCGCCAGGTCATGTCTGCATGTTTGGCATTAACGACAGTCTCTCCACTGTTTCCCATTCAGCAACTCTCTTACTATATTTATCAACATTTCAGACAAAAAAAAAAAAAATTGGAGTTGTCAGGTAAGACTTTTTAAAAGATCAATAATCGGCGATCGGCCTAAAAGCTGCAATCGGTGCGCCTCTGGTTATCATTAATATTGTCTTTTGGAAGTTTTCCACGTTCTGTAGTTAAAGTAAAAATATAACGTTTTATGTTTTGAAAAGTCTCTCATAAACACCCCCTATTGACCTGAGTCAAAGAAAACACTAATTTAACAAAAAATCCCGAAACGTCAATAACGTTGTTTAACCCATAAGATATAAGCCAGATTTTATGTCAAACAGAAAGACCATTAGGAATAATAAATATAAATTATATTGCAACAAATCCTGTTAAGGTAAATTACCTTTTTGTTTAAATTAAATTAAATGAAATGCTTAAACAAAGAAATTCACTAAAAAATCTCTAAAAAATGTTCTTAAATTTTCCGGGATTTAGCTAATTTAAATAATTTTGGTAATTCTAACTAAACTAAAACAAGAAAAGTTTGTTCCACTTTAACTTTTAAGTTTATTTTTTGAGTTTTAAGTGAGAGAATAAATCACGGTCATCGTTTTGACCATAATTAAAGATTAAACGTTTGGACAGCTCTTTCTTACAGCATCAGCGTTAAGGGACCAAAGCTTCAAAAGTATACAAACTTTAAAAATCTAGATGCAGAAACTGATTAGTGCTCAGAAAGTGTAAAAACCACAAGTAACAACTAAATTTGAACAAAGACATGTTTTCTTTTCTTCAACCTTTATGCCCTGCTGTAAGAGGAAGACGCTCAGCCTTGTTTCCTGGCAACAACTTCATTAACGTTTGGAGGAAAGTCCAGCGCTGTGGAAACTCATTTTGGAGGTGAGCCTTGTGTGCCGTCTAATTTATCTTCGTCACACAAAGTTACCTGCACAGGTCTGTACTACCTGCAGTATTTCTTCATCTGAAATTCTCTCCACATCAAAAATACTAATTGTTTCAGATAGTGCTCACAGTGCAGCGGGTTCAGTTTAACAGCAGAATGATTACTTAGGAACAAAGCGGGCCTGACTTGATTCGTGATTACGTGGAAACGCAGAAATTACCACAGTTAAAGATTAAACTGTGGTAATCTTTAACCACGTCTTTAATGCGCCAAGGCGTATTGATGCGCCTTGGCGCAACAATGACGTAGCATGTGGTGTAGGGCTGAAATGATTAATCGTATTAATCGTGACTAATTGATTATTCAAACAACCGATTTAGTAATAATTGTTAACTTGAGTATACAGATTCAAAAAAAGCCATTTGCTGAAAGAACATCCCAATCAGAGCAGTAATTACTCTAAAACTGTATCTAAGATAAAATAACCTTCTTTGTCAGTAAATATGTTTTGCTCAGAGTTCCTCACGTGACAGATTTGGCTTCACGTGACTTAATTCTGCACAAAAAAATCTACTAAGCATCAAATTATTAGTTGGCTAATTAAAAAATAGTCAACAGATCAGCCCTGCTTTGTATTGATGTCCAGGTTGCTAGGCGATGGCCTGGGCTCTACTGTGGTTGCTAGGTAAGGGGCACTGCCTGCTGATATCTGACGCTACATTGTAGAGTTTTTGAAAATGTCTCATTTTCCAGACACCAAAAAACGGACTGGATGTTTTTTTGTTTCTATTTTTGTTTTTTAAGTGCTTGGGCTTTTTTTTTAAGAAGCAGTTGAGACCCAAAAGGAAGTATAAAAATGCACAAAATGTGATTTTAATAGCGCAAACAACTGTTTAATTCAAAGAAATAACCACATGAGCTGAGTTGGTAACGTCACATCCGGATAACCGAGCTGTTTTCTCATTAAAATAACATTTCCTTGTAATTTTTGTAATTAAAGAAAAATTCTCATAGCTTGACCCTCATATTCAGTCGTAGAACAGAAGGGATGAATGAAATAAAGGCCACCAATTAAAGTGAACAAAAAGAAGAAGAAGAAAAAAAGAAATCAGTTAAAATTAAAATCAGGAACCAGATCTGGTTAGAAAAGAGATTTTACTCTTAAGCCATATTGTCTAGATCTACCTGATAACTAGTTTTGTTCCTTAAAGTCAATAAACACACAGAGTTTTGTGTCCGTCTACCTGCGGGTGACATTTGATGATGGCGAACAGCGCCTCGTGGATGGCCAGGAACGCAGAGTGGTAAACGTTTGGGTTCAGGTGGTCGAGAGGCAGCGACTGCAGCGCTCCCAGAACCAGAATCACATGTTGAGGATTGGCAATGCGTCCCTCGCCTTGGCGCAACAATGACGTCAGCGCCGTCACCGTGGGAACGTTAAAAGGGAGCGTCAGAGCGAGGTCCTGGCTGGCCGATCTCACCAAGAACTGCAACACAGAACGAGACGAGAGCTGTAAAGAAAAAAATTTAATAAAAATATTCAGCAGTAAAGGCTTCCTCTTTACTTTATTTACACAGCTTAGAAGGATTACACGATCCAACAGCACCAAAAAAACATTATTAATAAAGACACTTAAATGCCATTACGTGATTTGTGTAGTTCAGTAGAAAAGGTCAATGAGTACACACACACACACACACACACACACACACACACACACACTCACAAAAACGTTTAGGTCATTAAGTTGCTGTGTAATTTAAAACTGTTTGTGCGTTTCCAGTACACAGACAGCAAAACTGCTGATCTGAGAGTCCCGCCAGTTATTTCCGTGGTGTCATACAAAGCTTTTCTGTGTCTGTGCTTTTACTGCTGTCTAAAAAAAACATCTCACTCAGCAAGATTTTTAATCAGTTTTTCAGACTTCACTTTAAAAAAGTGCTAAATAAAGCCTGATTTTACTGATTTTACACCAGATTTCTGAACTCATGACTGCATATTCCTGAGTGAAACTGAAGTTTGAATAACTTCCTCCCAGTTCCTGTTATCACGATAGAATTTATTAATGAAACCGTCACAACCACAGACACAGAAGAAAAGATGGCCACCATTTTAATCTACCAATTACTCCAGTATGTTTGGATTTTCTGAACAAAAGAAACAAGCTATATGCAGCTTCTGCCCCACAGTTACTAACAGCAACAGAAAAATGGGGGGGGAGCCGTCAGTTACCGGTTGCTACGGTAACCACCAACTGCCAAGAGCAGCTCAGCAGAACTTAAAGCACCAATAAATGTCTGGAGAAGCAACTTGTTGACTACACAAAATAAATTAAAAGAATAAATAAACACATGTTGACAAACTTCTCATTTATAATGTTAAAATAAAACCCTGTTACATATATATGTTCTTATTTTGAATGTCTAACGTCTGAGGAACAGCATCTCTAAGGACACCTGTTATTTCAGAACAGGTTGATATTTTTGTGTCGTTTTGGGATGATTTATATTTTTACTTCCTCTTCTTCTTCTCTGAAATTGGACCAATCTACTACTTTGCAGGTTACAGCCTTACTCTCTAATGTGACACCAAAGACCGTTTCATTTAAAAAACTTTGTATAAAGTTTGCTTTTCTGGCTTTTTGTGCACCAACGTTTAACATTTAATTTACACCTTTATAAAGTTTCTCATCTTCTTTGTCTTTGATCACAACCTTCAGGTTCGATTTCGGATGCTGTGGTTTTCTCACATGGCTAATGTATTATTCCTTCAGATTTTGTTTTTCTACGGAGCCAGACTTTATGTGTGTGCCGGGGTTTTGGTTTTTTTTTTCCTACCACCATTGCAGAAATGATCTGAGGAGCAAAGAGCCACAGCGCTTTGGAGCAGGTCTCTGGCAGCTGACAGCTGGACAGCAGCTCAACGGTGATCACAGCTGACAGCACCTCCTGCAAAACAGAAGAAAAAAAACAGGGAAGAACTTGACTTCTTGAATATTTGAGGAAAGTTTTAGTGCATGGCGTCGTCTACTCAAAATATGCTTTTGCATTCAAATACATAAAAACAAACGCTCCACTAGAGATCTCCAGGTTGAAATATCAGAAACATGATGATTGTAAAGATTTCAAAGTAAACCTAAATTCTGAAATAACAGAGTAAGGCTGAAGCGATTAATCGGATTTACCGTGATCAATCAATTACTGAAATAATCATCAACTAATTTAGTAATCAATTGCTAACTGGCGTATACTAACTCAAAAAAGGCCAATTACTGAAAGAACAGCACATTCAGTGCAGTAATTGGGTCAAAACTGTACAAAAACATACATATATTTTGAAATTAAGATAAAAAAAAACAACAACTTTGTCTGTAAATTTTACCCAGAACTCCTCAAGTGGAAAGTTTTAGCTTTGCCTGGTTCAAATGCTGCTAATAAAATCTGATATAACATTTTGATGTCTAATTAGCAATTGCTTAATCCAAAACATAGTCAACATATCAGCTATACACTGTACTGATAAGTCAAGTAGAAAAGTTGAGCTTTTCACATGTTGATCTTATAAGTATATTTTTTAGCTGCAAATGATTAAGCTTTAGATAATAACATTATTTTCTTATTTAAAAGGAACTGAATTATATTCCTTTTTTAATGGCACAAAAAAAGGCTTACATGGTTAAATGAAAAACTGCCATTTTTTTATCTGATTAATCAATTAATCATCAAAATATTCAATAGAATAATCAATTATTAAAACTATCATTAGCTGCAGTCATACATCTGTATTCAGAGGTTTTAACTTTTTGTCTCCATTTCTGTTTTTTTTCAGGATCAGTACTTCTTCTTCTTCTCCTTCTTCTTCTTCACATCAACTCTAAGTGTTGGCCAATCACACAAAATCTCAATTTATGACAATAAACAGTTAAAGTGGATTAAATCCAAAACAGAAAAATAAAACCTGCCTAATTTATACCAGGGATATTTACAGTTAAATTAGCTACAGTGGAAAACCCACTCTGTCTAACATCAATGAGAAAACATTAAATTAAGAAGCTGCAATGTGACATATTGACAAAAAGACTAATTTAAACCACCAGTGTGCGGTATCTCTCATTCTGCTCAGTTTCACCTTCCAGTTTCCTGCCCTCAGCTTGTGAACATCCAGGCCTTCTCTGATCATCAGCAGAAGCATGTTGAACTGACTTGTGGTGTTTTTCTCCACCAGGTGGCGCAACAGGTCCTGCACTTCTGGCTGCAGCTTACCAGAATCAGTAGACGACAGCCACGGAGCTGAAACAAGTAAAAAGTCAATTGTTTTCTACTTTTTTATAACCTTCTAGACATTTGAGTGGAATAAACTATTAACCTTGAAACTGATTGATAGGAGTTGGGGCTGATTATCTATAGGTTCCACTTAAAATAAAACACAAGGCTAAAACTGGCTTCTGTATTGTGAAAAATCTCTTGAACTTGTTAAAAAAACAGAACATGTCCCCTACGTTTAAATGAAGATCATATTTATGTACTTAGGTATACTTAATTTGGTTGAAAACGTTCATCAAATTAGCAGTTTTAGGGCTTTGTTTGGCACATTGGACCCAGTTTAGGAAGCACAGGTCCTGTTCAGTCTAAATTCAGAATCGTTTGAGGACCAAAAGGGTTGTATGCTCCTGAATGGGTCTGCCTTCAGCCAGTAAAAACACTAATCGGAAAATGTTATAGTCAAGGTGTCGTTTGGTATAAAGCGTGTCAATTTGAATTAAAATAAATGTAAAAACCACTGCATTTGATCCTAGGTAGTAGAAGTTCCTCCTTTAGAAAACACATTTTGTCATCATTTTCTGTTTCCCATATTATCCTGATCTCTTTTGGCATAGGAACCCCTTTAATAAGCCCCATTCATTAGAACAATGAGAACTAAATAAAAGTTACTAATGTTAAGTAGCTTTAACATTTTTGAATTTCCATTTGTGTCTCAACTGCTTCTGAAATCAACTCAAGCACCTAAAAACAACCTTTTGTGTAACGTCACAAATTAGCAGGCACTGCCCTTTCACCTACTAACCCCAGAGAAGCCCACCCTGTTACCTAGCAACACCAGCGGAACTCGCAGTTACCTAGCAACCCAAATGGAACGCCAGCTAAAATCACATTATCTAAGAATTATATTATGCACAAAATGTAGTGAGCATGTTTTGTACAGTCCACAGATCTATCCTAGTCTGTTCAAGAAAGAATAATAAGTCACCTTAATGACTTATTAAGTATGATGACAAACTTAATTTTTTTTTAAATAAATTTTATATCACTTATGGTTAATGTTTAATACTTTGGATGGACTAGTTTGTCAACAAATAAGCAATTTTCTGTTGGGGATCAATAAAGTATATTTTATTCTAAAGTATTACCATGAGACGAGAGTTCGTTAGTTGTAATAAAAAAAAAAAAGAGCCTTCAGTCGTTAACTTGTGTTATTCGACACAATTCTATGCATTTGAATTTACATTTGAAATAAGATTTTACTGTTTGGTCCATTTACCTTTCAGGAGGTGGCTCACATTCTGGATGATCTGAACGTAGAGCTCCTCCATCTCCTCTCCTTGCTCTCTCATCTTCTCCATTGCTTTATAAAATGCTGACAGGAAACGGAGCGAGCAGACCAGGAAGTCCATGGGCCTCGGAGCTGAGCTCATTTCTCTCAGGATCTGCTGGCAGATGGCCTGATAAAGGTTACTGTGTGTCAGGGTACCGTTGTTCTCCAGTGATGCCACTTCACTCCGCAGCATCACCGTCACCACTTCTACAACAAAGGCTTGACCAAGGGCGCTGGCTGGCTGGGCTACTGCCTCGGAAAAGACACTTTGGGGCTTCAGAGCAGACTCCACAGTTGGTCCCAGCAAAGAAGTGATCCTAGAGAGTATTTCTGTTAAAGTCTGATCTATTGCTTTGTTTCTTCCCAAATTAGACATCACTGCTTGGGAGAAGGAAGTCAGAGAAGCCAGAAGAAGATGGACAAACATGGACGCTCCAGAACCGGGCTGCTCGTTTAAGATTTCCTTAGTGGTCAAGTAGGAACCAAACTCGTCCAGATTGAGTCTAACGCTGCTATTTCTGGTAATAATCAGCTGAACTAATGATTTTATGAAGCCCTGCGCAGCGCTGACTAAATCCAGCCAATCAGAGGTGATTGTGACTGCAGCTTTTCTGCAGCGCCGCAGGAGAGAAGCCAGAGCGGTCTGCAGAAGAGTCCCGCCGTGGACGAGCTTCAAAACACTCGAGAAGTTGATTCCCTCCAGCAGGCGAGTCAGAATTTGGAGCAGCGTCCCGAAGAAAAGAGAATCCCCTCCAGCTTCAGGAGGCTCTGGATGCACGGAGGTGGAGGTAAACGTAAAGAAGAGGAGGAGGAAAACGGAGGAGAGATCCTCAGAGTTCATCCCGTCTGGGTTGAGGTTGAATAAGATCTGGATCAAGTCGAGGAGCTCCTTGGTTTGCGTGTCTGTCAGCAGAACAAAAACCTCTCCAGCTTTAAAAGACGCAGAGATATCCTGAACTACGGCCTCGGCGACCAGCGGCGAGAACGAGGGCTCCGATCCAGAAGGAACCGACCCGGTTTCTTTCTCATAAACCATCACAAATGAAGGTTTACGTTTGGGTGTAAGTCCCACTCTGAGAACACCAATGATCCTCCGAACGATGGAGTGAACTGTAGCAGAGAAGACCGATGGCAACTCTGGGAAAACTTTGCTCAGAACGAGCTGCGAGGAAACGGAGGGGAAACTCAGACTTCCAGGAAGCTGATTTCTGGACCTTTCCATGTCTCTGCGCATCAACGAGCCCACCAACACGTCCGCTACGTCTCTGACGTCTTCCTTGCTCATGTGGAGAACAATTAGAGGCAAATTTGACACAACAACAAACCAGTGAGCAGCAGGGTAAGTGCTGACGTTCACACCACCTATCTGACCGTCCCACACATCGTCTCCAATGGGTGCCTTGTCAAATTCCGACTTGGCTACGATAAACCGGACCGCCATCTTTAGCAGGGCGGAGGTGCTGCTTTCACCCAGTGAGGCTCTGTCCAGTAAAACCTTCTTCATCTGCTGCAGGGTGAGGAGTTTGAGCAGCAAGCAGCTCGCGGGGCTGCAGGACGGAGTCGGATGGAGACGAGTCGGTAGGATCGCACCTGATATCAGTGCCTCCAGGTGGGTTAGCAGCGGAGACGCTTCAGTCCCGTCCTCGGCAGTCAGGAATGAATCCACTGACGTGTATTTGCTGCAGTGGATGTGGAAGAGAGCGTCCACTTCCACCCAGGTGTATCTGAGCAGAAGAATGGCCTCCTGGGTCTTCTGTTCCCATTTTAGTGCTTTCTTTTTACGTTTTTTTGGAACAGATTTTAGAGACATATTTAGCAGATCTTTCATCATCTCCTGCATCTCCTCCATAAAGGTTTTGCTCCGCTGGACGAGAAGAAGCGGAGACGAGTTATCGAGAGTTTTCAGGTTGAACAAAACGACATGAAGCAGCTGAGAGAGGCAGCACAGCTTCAGAGACGCAGCTTCTTTCTTCTGGCGTCCGTCGATCTCCCTTTCCTCCAACCCCTCATTGACCAAGTCGGTCAGTAAATGGGTCCTGACGTTCTGTAACACTAACGAGCAAATCTCCAGCACCTGAGAAGGCGACGAGTCCAGAAGACAAGACCTGAGAGAAGCAGATGCGCCTTCGGAGAGCAGAGGAGGGCGGCGCTGGTCCAGAGCTGGCCGGCAGATCACCGAGAGCAGCGAAGAGAAGAGGTGAGGCAGCTGGCGCAGCTTAGCGTAGGTCTGGAGGAGAGCGCTCACCATCAGCTGGACAGACACAAACACAGCTGTTATTCTGAGTCAAAACAACTTGTTTATTTTCAACATTTTAGATGTAGCATAGGATGAGAATAAATCAAATTTACACTGCAAAAAACACTAAATCTTACAAAGTGTTTTTGGTCTAGCTTCTAGTACAAATATCTTAGTACAGTTGGAAGAAGACAAAACTGACTTACAAGTAACTTTTCAGCAAGATATAGGAGCTTGTTTTGAGTCAATAATTCCTTAATATTGATTTAAAAAGTACTAGTTCCACTGGCAGATTATTTCACTTATAACAGCATTTTTTCTATGTTATGAGTGAAATAATCTGCTAGAGGATTCAGAACGTTTTCATCAATATTAAATAATTATTCACTAAAAACAAGCTCACTTTTAAGTTAGCTTTAATACTTATCACGATATCACGCTTCTCATATGAGTCAATATCGACAATTATTGATTAGTTTTTTGTTTCAAATATCTGAGATACTACCAAACTGTGTGACGTTTCCCGTTTTATCCGCAGTTTTCATTCCATGTCGTTCTGTTTGTTTCTAAGCATTCAAAATTCAAGGAGGCGGAACCTTAAACTGCAGCTGCGCCAGTTACTCAGCAGGTTGTTGCTAGGTAACCAAAGAATGAGTGAGCTAGTTGTTGCTAGGTAACCAAAGAGTGAGAGAGTTACTCGATTCCACTAACTTTGCTTAGCTGGCCGTGAGGCTTGGAGCAGCTTAAGCCTTTCCTCTGCCTACATCTCCCAGAGTTCTGTGGGGTTCTGGATCAGAGTTCAATGATAGATATTGATCATGTTTCTATCATATTATTTATTGATATTGACTGATTGTTCTCCCTTATTTGCACTACACATAGACAAAAAATACTGGGTAAGATTTTGTGCTTTTGTTGTGAAAATGCTGACAGGTAAAAAGTTATCAAACTGTGATTTAGCAGATTAAAGACAAACCACGTTAGATTTGTCTAAATCGATGTAAAAATGACCATCGATTGTGTGTTTTTAGATGTTTATCCCAGAATGGAAGAGGAAAAACGGTCTGTAAAAAAGCTCTAACCTGTCTGGCGCGTTGAACTTGGGCTTCCATGTTCTCAGCGTTTACCCAGGCTGAGGACAGCAGATGCTCCAAATCAGGCTCCAGAATCAGATGGTTGAGACTCAGCAGCACCTTTAGACACCGGTACCATGACGGTACGCTGACATTCAAAACAACAAAGGCAGTTAACCTGATGTAAACAAACTAAAGATGCAAAAAGTAAACCTTACACAGAAAATCCTTATTTGCCTAGTTTATATTTCTGTCTGCATCGTCTGCTGAGTGTTTTTGTTTGTTTTTCCAACAGATGCAGTTTTTTTTTATTTTTCACTTCCATCCTGTTTTAATGTCTCTTCCTGTCTGGACTCCTTCCTGCTTCAGGTCTCCAGCAGAGTTCAGGCAAACAGCAGAAAAGTGGCTCTTTGTTCTTGTTAACAAACGGAAGGTAAACAGGAAAGTTTATGCTGTTACACACAGTCTCGCCAAAATAAAACGCCACCACAAAATAAAAATAAAAAAGGTCACATACACTATTATATTGTTGGACCACCTTTAGGTTTGAACACACAGCAAATGCATTTTAGGCAATAAATTGTTTCACTCTTTAAAAAAAGGAAGTGAATCAGCTTATTATTTGCATCTTTCAATATATTTCTCATATTGTACAAAAAGGCTTATGCCAGTGGTGTCCAAACGTTTTGTGATCAAGCTGAGATCATTCAAGAACTATTATTTTTTGTTTCTTAATAAAAACTGAAAGAACAAAAACATCAGTTGTTTTAATCTCTTCAATAATGTACTACATAAGCAATAGTTTATACAGCAGAGCAGTCTAATTTTTGTAGAAAATAAATCTTTAAATCGTTGTTGATTCAAAATATAATCAGGGTCTTGAACAGCTGCTGTAGTTAATAATAATGATATATTTTCAAAAACTTTTTTGGTTTCTTGTCCTCATTTTTTCTCTCCCATTTTTTTCTGATTTGCAAAAGACGTTGGACGGGACTTTCTGTTTTTAGCCAGTTGCAATTAGACCTGTTGCAATAAACAATAAATTGAAATGAGCTCAATAATTTTTATTTTCATGATTTATTGTTTTCTCTTTTCTCTCTTTCTACCAGAAACTAGACGACAGAAGTCAATTGCGTTGCATTACTATGCCATAACTATTATGTTACTTGAAATCTGTCTCAAAATAACAATATTATTGTTCATCACAATAACTTCTGGGACAATTTGCCGCCCAGTAAAACTTATCGTGACAGACCTAAGTGTAATCAATGAAAACAGAAACATTGTCGATAAAAAAAAAAAATTTTGTCTCGTACCTAAAAAATTGTTTGAAAAGATTTTATTTTTCTGTAAAAATGTCTCCCGGAGCCAAACAAGACCATTCACAGCGCCGCCAACGGCCCCCATGCCACACTTTGGACATCCCTGGATTAAGGGGTTAACTTCATTTTTTCCACTAGTCGTCAGAATAGGCGATGACTTAGTCAATCACCAAAATAATCGGTAGTTGGAGCCGTACCCCTGTATTACAAATAAATGAAAATAAAACCCAACAACTTCATGAACCATTAAAATGAGATGTTACCTTGGTTGAGCCTCATTCAGGAGTGTTTGGGCCACGGTTCTGTAGAACCTGAGCTGGACGTCCCCGTGTCGTATCCTGTCTGCAGCTATGTTGTAGATGTCTGCGGACAGAGCCTGGCTCAGCAGCGACTCGGCGGCCTGCAGGGCCCGGGTCCAGCTCTGTGGGGAACCTGGAGGACATTTCTGCTCAGCAGAGCCTCCATGAAGCTGAAGATCTAACGTCGGGACCAGCCTCGCTAAAAAATAGAAACACAACATCCTCCGCTCCTCGTCGCTTTCTCCTTTTCCTTTCCCGTAGCTTTCCAGAAAGAACTTGAACATCAGAGACGAGGCGTCGGACTTCACCGAGTAGCGCAGAGCCGGCTCGCAGTAATCCTGAGCGTCCAGTTTGGAAAGCAAAGTGCCGACAGGCTTAAGAGGACCCTTCGTCCCACCTGAACCACGTTTCCCAGAATCCTCTTTGGCTGGGAGGAGCTCTGCCTTGTAGGACGCCATTTGCTCGGAGGGGAACAGAGCCAACTGGAGGATGGAGTCGATCTTGAGGCGGACATCTTTGCGCAGCTGCTGCCGGACACGAAGGTGTGTGTAAGGAGCAAAATCCTGAGAAGTCAGCAAGAATCTGAGCAAAACTAAAGGTTGGACCAGCTGGTTGGTGACCAGAGTGAAGACTCTGTTCGGGTTGGCTTGTTGTCGCTGCACTGATAAATAACAACCCAGCACCTGAAGCAAGACTTCAAACAGATCAGAAGAGGGTTTGTCTTTCTTAGACTCATCAGTGATCATCAGTTTGGCGTCAGGTTCCACCTGTAGATGCTCAGTTTCAGCATCTTTCTGTCGTTCTGTGGGCGACTGCGTCTGAATCTCATGGCAGGCCAGCAGGCAGGACTTGGCCAGCAGGCTGACCATCAGTTCATACTTTGTGGTAAATACAGATGAAAGGGCAGAAGAAGACAGAATGCCCCGACACACGCTCAGTATGGTGGGCAGAGACACCGGCGGGCGGCCGTGTGAGCAGTCCTGCAGGAGGTCGAGCAGCAGCTGACGGAAACAGAGAAAAAACCCCTGAATTAAAGCTGCAGTATGTAACTTCTATAATACATATATATTTTTACATATTTGTTGAAACTGTAACTATGTCATGATAATCTATGAAAAAAATAAATAAATAAATAATGGAGCTCCTCTGTCTCCTCCCAGTGCCAACTAGAAACAACCAGTCAGAGGCAGGAGGCGGGTCCTAGCGCTGTCAATCATGTCCATGTGCCACAACATTCTCTGTATCTAACAGAGAATGTTGTGGATGCTAAAGCTAGTTAGCCACCGATAACGGCGAATAAACAGTTTTCCTGTAACAGTGAGTCGTTTCTCCGAAATTAGCATATTCAGCAGCGCCATTTGCTCGGAGGGGAAATGAGCTTGATTGGCAGCACTAAGACCCTCCTCCTGGCTTTGATTGGTTGTTTTTGGCTGGGAGTGATGCAACATGGTGACATTGTTTAACTAATATGTCAAAAATA
>CAEGAE010088523.1:0-13003 GCA_903067095.1 Girardinus metallicus | reverse complement strand
GATCCCTGCTTTGGCCATAGTTGTGTTCAATATTTTGGTCATTCTGGTGGTTTTGTACAAGATGCTGAGAAGAAGAAACACAAACCAGGCAGATGAGAAACACGCCTTGGTAGTCATTCTAAGATGTGTGGCTATATTGACTCCATTATTCGGACTGACCTGGTGTTTGGGAATTGGAACCATGGTGGACCCAACAAATGGAGGGATCCATATTGCTTTTGCTTTCTTCAACTCCTTACAGGTATTTGCATTAGTGGTTGAGTTGGATACAAATTTGAAACTCTAATTTTAATCCTTTTTTTGTCTTCTGGACTGTTAACGAATGTTTCACTCTCTACAGGGTTTCTTTATTTTGGTATTTGGGACTCTGTTTGATTCCAAGGTATGTTTTCTTTAAAAGACTAGCTAATACAAAATGATAATAATACTAATAATAATAATAATAATAATAATAATAATAATAAAACATTGTCCTTTTGTTTTACATTAGTCTAACAAAAATATGCCTTAATCTTTTGGATACCTTGCCAAGAATCTAACAGTAGTCTGTATAATAGTTAGCTATTTTAAAAAGGTAGGAAATATTACACAATTACAATTTTTGATTGAAGTGTTAGAAATGCATATTTTGTTTTATCAGTTTGTAAAAATGTTGGTACTGGATTTATCACTAACATGTTTGTCTGTCTGTAGATCCGTTCCCTGATTTTAAGAAAAGTGCCAGCTCTGAGCACGACCTCTAATCGAACAAGAGTAAGTTATAATTTGCTGAAGAACAACTACTGCAAAAATGTTACAAACTATCAATTTGACCTGGCATCAGAACAACAGATGTGTTTTACTGAAGTGTTGCATCATCAGTAAATTCAAATATTAACTTTTTTCTGTAATTGCTTTTTTCTTTTTCTTTTTTTTTTTGTTTTTTTACACGTTTGATATTTTAGAGCACCAGTGGTGGAACTTCAGCTCTGAGTAGCGATTTTGGTCGACGTCGCAGGGGAGGGAGTAAGTTGTTTTACTTTCTCTATTGTTTTCGCTACATTAAAAACACTTTCCTTACAATTTATCGTTTATGTTCCAGATGGTTACAATGTTTCACGGGTTGGAAACTCAAACACCAGCAGTAGTGGACCAGAGCCCTTTGCCAACACCTGATTCTGTACAAATAATCTGTTCACTTGTAAAGCTGAAATGTACCTTGTTTTTGTTATTTTTATTCAAATCTTGAATGTGAGGTTCAGTGGCAATAATGAAGGAAACTGTGCAGTAGCATTTTAATTAACTTGTATGTGTTTAAATGTATAACGCTGCTGTTAATTTTAAGTATAAGTGTAAAATCACAGTGTTATGGTTTGTATGTGCAATTCAAAGAGCATCATAAGAGGAAAACCCCCCCAAAATAAGGTGATTATAAAAGAGTTATTTTTGAAATATATTTACTATTCTGTGACATTACAGGAATATCAGTACTTTAAAATATTTTTGTGGAAAGGTAAACAGAGTCTTGCAAGCAAAGAGATCTATGAATCTTCTATCAGGCGTAATCGGCCAAAGTTCTAGCAAACTGTTACCAGAAGATTGAGGACGGAAACCCAAAACACTTGACTCAAATCTTAGGAGTTAAAAGAAAAGTTACCTAATACTATGGAAATACACTGACTAAAAATATAAATGCCCCTTCAGAGTTTTATGAACATTTGGGTTACGCAATATATAGAGAAATTCAAAGTATATTTTCAGTAATTACTGATCTTTATATTGGCATTGATATCATCGTGGTTCAGCCATTTGTAGCGGATTGACAGTCCTTTGAAGGTGATGGGGTCAGGTTGAGGAATTAGATTTTGACCCGGTTGGGTTCTCGTAGGCGGTTATGGACAGTCTGAGGTGTGAAGTGTGTGTTGTGCAGACCAATAGTCTCATGAGCTGTGTGTTTCGCTGGTCTTGGCCGATTCTGCAGACGTGGCGATCTTGTGCTGGAGTGGTCACACGTGGCCGACGAGGATGAGGCCGATTTGCAGTAGTGCCAGTCTGTTGGAAACAAACTCTTAAAGGTCCAATAATGGACATTGACCTGTGCAGCTACTGCTCTGCTGGACATCCCTTCATCCAACATGCCGATAGCATGTTACCGCATAACTTGCGACATCTGAGGCAAAATGACTTGTGACCACATTTGACATTTTGGGGCCTGTTACTGTCCCCAGTCCAAGGATTGTCCAGCTGTGCTCATTTTGTCTGATCACCCACTGGACATGCTCCACCCATGCACTGAGTAAAAAAACAACTCACAGCGTAATGCTCAGTGACAGCAAGTCGGATTAAAAAATATTCACAAAACAAGAGAAAATATTACTTTTGTACAATAAAATGTCAGCAAATGCTCATTTACAGTTTTTAACTGGCAACAATATTGGACATGGGGTGCTTATATTTTTGTTAAGTATATATGTGAACTTGTGACTTTTAAAAAAGTAATAAAAAAAATCTAAAAATGTCCCCTCTCTCTTTTATGCCTTCTTTTTAAGTAGCAACAGAAATTATTGTAGTAATTCTAGCATGAACAGAAAAGTTTAGTCATATTAAATGTCATGGTGACATGAAAAATTGTCTTTTCATACAGTGCATATAAACATCTGCTTTTATTGTAAGAAAAGAATATCTTACTATTGTAACTGAGAAAATAGTTTAACTTAAAATATGTCTTGCAAATTTAAAATGATTAGATACTTTAATTTCAGAATTGCCATAAATGTATCTTAGCAAAGATCCAGATGACTGTACGTTCTTAAGATTGCTATAAAAATTAAACATGCTGAAACCTTTTCCTTTCTTGTGTTTGTGGAACAAACTGTTTTAGTGGTTCCGCAAGATATATTTTACTTGCAGAACTACTTTTGCCAGCCTGTTTTTTTTTCACTTTGTTCTGCCTCCATTTCTGCTGGATTTGATTTGTGCTGGATTTGCTCACACTGAGTGGGTTATGCTCAGGATTAGGATAGTAGGCCAGATTAATCACTATATATTTCAAACGCAGTGTGGCAGTTTGTTTTACATCCCTAAATACAACCATCAGTCTTCAAAATAAAATTATTCCACCTTTTTTTTTATTCAACATAAAAAAAAAACAATGGCTTTGACATTTTTGCAGTACAAAAAAAAAATCGATAGAGCTAAAGTTAAGCTGCTGTCATTTACCAATGTGGCTTATGAAAGACGAAATGTAATTGTTTACATGATAGATTATGTGACACCAAATAATTCACAAGTATTTTTCTTAAATTTTTGGTTACTGTACAGATGTGACGGTGCCTGAGAGTCACAAAGGAAAGGGTTAAAAACAACTGCAGGAACAGGCAGTGGCTCTTACTGAGACCAAAAGCTGATTATTAAAATATTCATTTTAAAAGAGTTTCCTTTAAGCAATGCACATACAGGGAGCTTTGTTTTGTCATAACTAAGACAGTATTCTACTTTATTTAGTGCATCTTAAAAACTGTAAAAGCAACAGCAGAGCTGAAATGTCCTTGAGAACTTAAGATAAGAACATATAAGGAACATAAATTCTTTATATGTACTTAAAGATCATGCATTGTTATGCATGATCTTTAAGCGCAACACACTGAACTTTAAAAGAAGAAACAAATGCAAAAACTGATATATCACAACAATTTCATATTGGAAAAATCTCCTGTGAAAATTTTCCCATGAATTATCATTTTAAAGGCTCGTCTGAACCACCTGTAGAAAAAAGCATAAACTAATGGATTTAACATAGAATTGGACCATCCTAACCATTTAAATCCTTCAATGGCTGAAACTGGTATTGTGACTATTCCCATACTGTAAAAACCTATGGATAAAAAGAAAGGAGTCCAACACATGAGGAAGACTCCCATCACTATAGCCAGAGTTATGTTGGCCTTATTCTCCATCTTACTGAGAGCTGCTTCAGACTTCATAGTGTTCTGGATGCGCCGCGCCTGCTTCTTTGCCACCATCAAAATCTTAAGATAAATTGTTAAAATTATAATACCTGGAATGTAAAATTCAAAAATGGTTTCCGGACTGAATTGTTTTGTAGCTGTAAATAAATTACATCTCCTGCTGAGATTTCCTTGATTTATCCCACGTGCTATGATGCTGATAGCCAGTAGAGCTGAAAGAGTCCAGCTCACCAGGATCATGGTCACAGTAACACGAACATTCATTTTACTTGAATATGTTAACGGATGACACACTGCAAAATATCTGTCAATGGATATACAGCACAAATTTAAAATAGATGACACACACAGTAATATATCAAACAGGCCTCGCATTTTACAGAGTAAATAACTTGAATTCCAGCATGAACTCAGAGACAATATTGTGCTGAAAGGTAAAACTAAAGCCCCAACCAGCAGGTCAGTCACAGCCAGAGAGAGGATGAGGTAGTTTGTTGGAGTGTGGAGCTGCTTGAAGTAAATGACAGAGATGATTACAAGAAGATTTCCACATATTATCAGAAGTGACAAAGAAATTACAAAAACATTAAACGCATAAGAGGTCACAGTCTGTCCATCCAGCTCTGCTGATTCATTACAGACACGATGATCTTCAACCATGTTTTCAGTTCTGTTATGAAACAAATTAATATAGAAAACAGTGATCAACAAAAACAAATTCGCTGGCTATCATAGATTTGTAGACGTAACAGATAATTCAATGGTGTCTGTGATTCAGTGTAAGTCAGGGTGGAGAGTTGTGTCCTTGGTATCTTCATGACTGAAGTGCATCCATGTATTAGATTTATTGTTCCACGTTTATGTGTTCACTGGCTTAATATTGTGGGTGTTGCCAGGAGTTCTTCTGTATCCAAGGTGACATGTTCCCTGGTGTCACAATGAGGAACAATTCACATATTAGTGCTAATGCTGCTCTGATATGCTTTGTATTTTAACTGCACTTATATGAATAATCTGTGTTACCATAAAGCAAAGATAAGGAAGTTATTTACTGTCAAACTGAATTTGTTTTTTTTTTTAGAGGCTCTAGTGGCCTTTATTTGAAAGTAGCTTGACAGGAAATTAGGGACTGAGAGAGGGAGAAGACATGTGGCAAATGTCGCCCGGCCGGGAATTGAACCTGCAACCACCGGCATGAGGACTAAAGCCTCCATATGTGGGTTGTGCTTTGCACCTGTGCCACTACAGCACCCCCGTCAAGCTGAATTTCTATTGTATACATTTTAAATGATGTGACACACAATAAACCAGATGTACTATTTCTTTATTTCTGGATTTGACGACATCTGCTACTTTGGAGGAAAGAGTAAGTCTCACTGAAAAGTGTTTAAAAATACTGCAGGCAAAGACAGAGGTGGCATTTACTGTCACGGTTCTACAGTCATAGGCTGTGAACATTGGCAATGAATATTGACTGTTAATTTTTATCATGCCTGAGAAGAAAAATACAAATTGGCAATCTACTTTGCCAGGGTTAGTGGGGATCAGCAGTCAACAGCCCTTTGCACCCACAGATTTTGTATGGCCCAGTCTGGACTTTGACTGGGCCATTACAGAGCATCTGCCTTGTTGTCTTCAAACCATTTCTGTGTAGACTTTCCTGTATGGATTTGGGTTTGCAGTTTATTGATCTTTGAGAATGTGTTCTTGCATTATAATGCCATCAGCATTATATTACTAGAAATTGGTCTCAAAACAACATTACTGTTTATCACTATAAATTAACCTTTAACTTCTGGGCCAGTTTATCGTGACAGGCCAACTGCCACCACCAGGTTTCACATTCGAAACCATGTGTATGTAGTGATGTGGATGCCAAACAAAGTATCTTGTCTGATATCCTTAGGGTTTCTTTTTGATTTAATCAGACCAAATACATTCCTGTCAATTGACGGTGGAGTCTCCCACATGCTCAGTTTGTGAGAACAGCCTGATCTAGACTGATTTACAAACTGACAGTATTCCTTTCATTTCTTGATGATGCATTTAAGTGAATATTCAGTGCCTTATTTTTTTTATCCATTCTTTTTGTGTCCATCCCCTGATCTTGTCATAATCTAGGTATTTGAGCAGTAGGGTTTCTGTTATGATCATATCGTTGTTTTACTTCATGGTTCTTCCTTTGTATAGTTTCCAGTTATCTCAGCTTTGTTTTCTTCTCCCTGACATGGGCTGTCAGTCAGCGCTTGTGTGAGTTTATCTGTTCTACTTCTACTCCTTGTTGTAATGCACCTGTAGCTCCTCCTTGAGGGCAACAGGTCAAACAGGTTAGTTCTTGATTAGGTTTATTGCTCTGCAGAGGCATGGGGTGCCTTAAATGTCCATCAGTGATGAGAGAAACCAGCCAATGATCTTCTGTGCTGCTTGTACTGCTATCTGAAACTTTTCCCTACCTGACATGGTGCAGTTACTGTACCACTCTGTGACGCAGTATGCTAACATAACGCTCTTGATGAATGAGTGGTGAGACAATAGAAAGTTGGAGTCCAGGTTGTACTTCCTGAAGAGCCTTAGGAAGTGTAGCTTGGTCTGTTCATGATATTGTCTGTTCAGGAGATGTCAGCGGACATGAGAATGGTGAGAAAATGGAATCTATCGCGCTCTCCACACATTGGCCATTGAAGCAAAGGGTACCGTGGCTAAGTTGGTACCGTACATCCTGAAGTCAACAGTGATTCCTTGGTTTTCTTGATGTTCAGACCCAGATTGTTCTGTAAAAACAATCTGGGTCTGTTTTTACAGAACAGACCCAACTGGTGACAGTTTAAATAAACATGGAAAAAACATTTTTTTTCGTAAAAATTGCATACTTCAACTTTTCAATGTCACCATCCATACCTCAGGCCTGGTTATTGCCAGATGTTTGGAACCTTCTTTCTGTATGCTGCCTTATCACTCTTTGAGATGGGTCACACTACTGTGATGACATCAGCAACTTTAAAGGTGAGATGGCTGTTGTGGGACGGACTGTGTAGGGCTACAGTGTACACAATGAGGCTCAGCACACAGCTCAACGGGGAACTGATGCTTGGTGTCCAAATGAAGGACAGCTGGGGTCAGGTCCCACACTCTGGTTGCAATGTTTTGCAAAAACCAGTAACGGCTTTAATTTAGCAGCTGAGAACATTCAAATAATAACACATATTATCAATTTAATCCAACCTTTATTTCCTGAATGCTGAATCAGAAGGTGGAGGCCTTGAGGATGAGATAGCTTTCAGACCCCAGTCTGATCTGATCTTCTTGAAAATGACTGAATGGGAGGCAGGATGCAGTCAGCAACTCACTTTATTGGTTATCTGCTTGGGTAGATGATCTCAGCTTGTTCATGCAGTCGGCATGATGGTTGTGCATCTTTCAAATCCCATCCGCTTAGTCGTCACCATGTGCGGACAGCTCGCCTTTATTTCCATAAGCCTACATGATTAGTTCCTCATCAATTTATCTGTCACATTTAATTCTATTACCTTGGTAATCATACATTACACGGTTTAAATTCTCTTCAAGATTATTGTAAAAATCTTAACTGATTTAAATACAACTCTTCCATTTAATAAGCAAATATTACCATGGCTGATGAAACATTCTCCTGGGATATTGTCTTCACAGTTTGATTCATTGCAGGCTTACTTCTGTAAAAGAAAGCAGTAAACGTCTAATTATTTGTACTCAAAATCAGTTACTCACTTCTGTAGGAGAAAACAATGTCAATACATGCCTTTTCCCTCAACTGTTCAAAGTGTTTTTCACATAAACTGGCTTTATTCAACACTAAATCTTTGTCTGTGAAGTAATTTCTAATGAATATTTAAGTATAGAGCATAGTCTTACTGTTGTTTTTAACAGAAACATAGATGGATGAAAAGAGTGAGACATGTATGCTGACAGTAAATGCCTCCGTACAGCAATTTCCTAAGTGAGACAATGAAACAAATGTGGGAAGTTGAGGACTGTGGATTTACTCCATTTCATATTTCAGTGAACTTTACGCAAACTTAAGTCTCTACAATATCTGGCCATCCAGGCAAACGGCCCAATTCAAGTCATGTTTTTAACTTCTGATGTCCTTCCAACAAGCAGATTCACATTCATATATTTAAAAGATATGACAGCAACGACAAAATTAGTACGCTAAAGGTCTGATGTAGTAAATTGAAACTTGAAATACACACAAAATAAAATAATTTGCATTTGCAGAGTGCCATTGGTTTTACTTCATAGGCATGGCATGCATGGTTCGCTAAATATTTAGAGAGAAAAGCCAGAAACAAAATATTAATCATAACACAATTATTTATACGTCACAACAATTTTGTATTGGAAAAATCTCCTTGGAATATTTTACCAGAAAATATAATTGTAAAAGCTCGTCTGAACCACCTGTAGAAAAAAGCATAAACTAATGGATTTAACATAGAATTGGACCATCCTAACCATTTAAATCCTTCAATGGCTGAAACTGGTATTGTGAACTTTATCATGCTGTAAAACCCTACAGATAAGAAGTATGGAGTCCAACACATGAGGAAGACTCCCATCACTATAGCCAGAGTTATGTTGGCCTTACTCTCCATCTTACTGAGAGCTGCTTCAGACTTCATAGTGTTCCGGATGCGCCGCGCCTGCTTCTTTGCCACCACCAGAATTCTTAGATAAATAGTTAAAATTATAACGGCTGGAATATAAAATGCAAAAACAGATCCAGTCGTAGATTCCTTTGTAGCTAGGAATATCATGCACCTCCCACTAGGAATCTCTTTTCTTATCTCACGAACTGTGATGATAATAGAAAGTAGAGCAGAGAGAGTCCAACTTACTAAAATCATGGTCAGAAAAACATGGACATTCATTTTACTTCTATATGTCAGAGGATGACACACTGCATAATATCTGTCAATGGATATACAAGATAAGTTTAAAATAGATGATGCACACAGTAATATATCAAACAGGCCTCGCATTTTACAGAGCAAATAACTTGAATTCCAGCATGAACTCAGAGACAATATTGTGCTGAAAGGTAAAACTAAAGCCCCAACCAGCAGGTCAGTCACAGCCAGAGAGAGGATGAGGTAGTTTGTTGGAGTGTGGAGCTGCTTGAAGTAAATGACAGAGATGATTACAAGAAGATTTCCACATATTATCAGAATTGACAAAGAAACAGCAACAACATTTAAAGCATAAGAGGTCACAGTCTGTCCTTCTACCGTATCATTACTCCTGTTAACATATAAATTATTGGCCATCATCTTTGTAATTTTCCCTCTAGCCTTAGCAGTACATGTGTGAGGTAGAATGTCCGTCATGACTGAGATATTGTCTAACATATTCGTGTTAGATTTGTTATTTCACCATCATGTGTTCATTGGCTGAACTGGTTTGTGTCTTTCGTATCCACAGTGAGATGTTCCCTGGTGTCCTGTAAGGCACCTGATTTGCAGTTCATTGTGAGTGCGGCTGGGCTTTGAGTTTTACCTGTTTATATTTTTGGAAGAAAAAAAGAAAGAGTCCACTTGATTAAGATGTGTTAGAACTTATAACTAAACAAATCCCACATTTTGTGCTGAAGCGTGACTCATTCGTTCCACTTTGACAGTAAAAGTCATTGAGCTCTCTGACTTTATGAAAATATTGAACTTAATACTGACAGAATTGATTACATTGTCTTAAGAAATAAAATCTTAAGGCATTAAAGTGTTTCATTAAAGAGAGAGCTACCATCCTGCTAGTGTTAGAACATCGCTGCTCCAACACAAGTAAAGTAAACAGCTGATATTTGACGTGAGCAGTCAGACACTTATGAAGATGACTGGTAAATTTATTTATTATTTGACTTGGGTTTGTTGGAAAATAGACAAATCTAAAAGTTCTGGGATGATAGCTCTTGAATACTGAACTCCTCTCCTTTACAAACAAGAGCAACCAAAACTAAAGTTGCAGGCACCGTCGAACGGCCTTCACATTCCCCACCTTAAGCGTGATGTGAGCAAAGTTTTTCATGTTAATAAATCTTTTTTGCATTTAGTTTTTTGTGAGAAACCCTATGTATTTGTTCTGTTACGAAAACAAACCTTTATTCTTTTTTTTTTTTTTACTTTTGTGTAATATTTTAATATTACCGTGAACTTTACTCTGGATATTCCTAAGTTTCCCAGTTGTGTAACTGAAAGGATTATATAGGCAACAACATAACAGTGACAATTCTAACATACTAAAGATAGGGACTATAAAAATTGAGGGTAATAAATGAATGAATAAAACTTAAGAAGATAAGATTGAACTTTATTATGAATATATATATTTTTAAGAAAGTGGGAACAACAAAACAAGAACAAAGACATATTAACAACAAAATAGTTAGACCTTTACAACTCTGAAGCTGAAGTTAAAAATATTGCATATAAATAATTTGTCTGTTTAATTTCATTTTTACTATAGCTTCACTATGCATGTTGTACAAAAAATGTGGACAGAGATAAACAGTCTATTGACATACATCGGATTATATCAACATAGTTATTTATATGTCACAATAATTTTATATTGGAAAAATCTCCCTGAAATATTTGACCAGAAATGATCATAGTAAAAGCTCGTCTGAACCACCTGTAGAAAAAAGCATAAACTAATGGATTTAACATAGAATTGGACCATCCTAACCATTTAAATCCTTCAATGGCTGAAACTGGTATTGTGACTATTCCCATACTGTAAAAACCTATGGATAAAAAGAAAGGAGTCCAACACATGAGGAAGACTCCCATCACTATAGCCAGAGTTATGTTGGCCTTATTCTCCATCTTACTGAGAGCTGCTTCAGACTTCATAGTATTCTGGATGCGCCGCGCCTGCTTCTTTGCAACCATCAAAATCTTAAAATAGATTGTTAAAATTGTAACAGTTGGAATGTAAAATGTAAAAATTGGTCCAGGGCTTGATTCCTTTGTAGCTATAAATATCTTGCACCTCCAGGTGGGACTCACTTTACCTATCCCACGGACTGTGATGCTTATAGCAAGCAGAGCCGATAGAGTCCAACTCAGCAGGATCATAGTCACAGTAACACAAGCATTCATTTTACTTCTATATACTAGAGGATGACACACTGCATAATATCTGTCAATGGATATACAGCACAAGTTCAAAATGGACGATGTACATAGTAATATATCAAACATATCTCTTATTTTACACAGCAAATAACTTGAATTCCAGCATGAACTCAGAGACAATATTGTGCTGAAAGGTAAAACTAAAGTGCCAAGAAGCAGGTCAGTCACAGCCAGAGAGAGGATGAGGTAGTTTGTTGGAGTGTGGAGCTGCTTGAAGTAAATGACAGAGATGATTACAAGAAGATTTCCACATATTATCAGAAGTGACAAAGAAACAGCAACAACATTTAAAGCATAAGAGGTCACAGTCTGTCCATACAGTTCTGCTGATTCATTACAGAAAGGCTGGTCTTCAACCATGTTTTCAGTCCTGTTCAAATATAATCAATAATGAAAATATAAATGCACTCGTTTTCAGATTTTAGTCCCGTGTGTGTTTAGCAGTCAGTGTGAAAACCAGTGTATTTTACTCTGGTCCTGACCAAGTATGTAACCCTGTTGTTACATTTATTGTTTCATCTCCATGTGTTCATTGGCTCAACTGGTTTGTGTCTCTGGTATCCACGGTGACATGTTCCCTAGTGTCACTGACAGGACTAATTCACCTTTTAGTGCTGATAGAGTTGTGTGTTTACTTTGGATCTTCTTTGCCCTTTGCCCTCCAGACTAAGAAATACATAACCATGATGCAAAAACATTTCAGTTATTTACAGTAGATAAAGGGGTACACAACAAAATAACAGGTTGTTTCTAAAAACAGAATTGGTACTGAAGCAAAATAACACTTTCTAACAATAATTTTAGCATTTTCTTAATATTCTACTTATATGTAATATTTCTTTGTGTGACTTCTGTACCAATTTGGTAGATCTTTAAATGTTAATGTACAGAATATTTTATGGCGGTGCCACCAGCGAGCGTACACTCCGGATTTGACGGCTGTACTCCTTTCTGGTCCAAAGTTACGGGCCAAAAGGTTTGATTTTTGGGCCTCAAAAAACTAGGGACACGCGGAGCACCGTGACCTTTCCTGACCCTGTGCAAGTATCCTAAAGCTAATATCTGAACTGTATGTCTGGGTTTCTACTTCTGAGCTGGTTGCTAATTAATCTTTTAAAATAATTAAGGCTAATTCTTATTTGCTAACCATTGTTAGCCATGACTAATTTAATTTCTCAGTACTATAAAAATAAACTAAGGCCTTTTATGTTATTGAAGTCGCTATAGATGTGCCTCTTGGTCAGCTAGCGGTGTTCTGTTATGATGCTGTTCCTTGAGACTCCACCAAATTGCCTCGTTTACTCCTTCCTCCACGCTGCATGTTTCAATCATCAGGGTTGGTAATGGGGGGGAAAAAAACTTTGTACTCCTGGCTGGTAAGATTCACTTCTGACACCAAATGTGAGGATTTTACACAAACCAGCCAGAGAGACGCTGAATGGATTCCAAAAGATATTCTTAATTTATTACAAAAAGTCCAAAAATTGTTCATAAATGATGAATTGGGCCCAAAACTGAGGCCAACATAACAAACTACAACTCAGGTAGTGACACAAAGAACCCAAGCACAAAACTGACCTAACAAACAAGACATGAGGGGAACTTAAATAGTGTCTGATCAGACCACTGCTGACACACAAGGGGGTAATTTAACATACAAGAACTGAAAGAAATACTGGTGAACACAATACTAAATCTTTCAATTAAATAAACACTATTAGAACTAAACTAACTGCCAAAAAGAAGAAACATTAAAGAAATGGTAAAATTAAACTAAAGAAACCAAATTTCCCAAAAGGAATGACCTGCTGAGGAGGTTTGCCAGCCATATAAGGACATCAACTAGCTGGAGCTCTTCTGTGTGACTCCAGCAGCAGCTCCAAA
>CAEGAE010088507.1:0-17245 GCA_903067095.1 Girardinus metallicus | reverse complement strand
GGCGGGTGGAGGGCCCTGCAAGTCACCCGGAACTGCCTGTTGGTTTCCCCCCCCCCTTTTGGCCCCCCCTTTTGTGGGGCCCCCCGCCCCCCCCCCCCCCCCCCCCCCCCACGCACGCTTCCATTAACATTCAGCAATTACACGTATCTGTCCAGACGTTCCGCTGGAATATTTGGATTCGCGTCGCCCTTTCAAAGCTCAAGGGGCCGCAGCATTATTTAGCCCCGGCCTGACGCGGTGATGAATTAAGTGAGTTTCTGTGAGTGTGCGCTGAATCCCATTATGCTAATATTAACAGACGGCGCATTTTTATTTTATTTTATTTATTTTTTATTTAGTTGCTGTTGCGAGGCTGCATCAAAACGGGCTTGTATTCCTGTACGCTATTTGTGCTCGCTGCAGATTCAACCACCTGTGCACATGATCTAGCACAACAGTTTGCACGAGGCTCTGTGGCTGTGACTGCATTCATATTCTCTAATAGGAATTGGCTTACACGGTGAAATGCATAAAAAAAAAAATAAATAAAAAATGTAGTGCAGGTGGTTCCCCAATGAGCCACGGGGCCCCACACGCCGTATCATCTCGCCGGGTTAAAAGCTGGCCGAGAGCATGCGACTTTGAGTCTTACAGCAGGAGGAAACAAAAAAAAACAAAAAAAAAAAAAAGAGTTATGCCTCCATTTGAAATCGGCTTGAGTTTCTAGCCACCACACAGGTCACGCTTCAGTGGTCTGAAAAATTACAGGATACCACCCTTTTCCAATTTCACCAGCGCCGGACCAAACTGTTGCGGGCTCCTGAAACAATTACCCCAAGGGCTGTAGAAGCAACCTTGTTTATAGCTCATTGAGTACCTACAGTTCCGATTTAGCGCCGGTAATTACAACGTCGTTATCTTCCCCCCTAAATCTTCTCCAAAGGTGTTACCGCAAAAGTGAGCTGCCTTTGGCTCTGGCCGCTCGATCATTGATCAAAACAAACACAGCATCGGTATGCCCGGGCTCAGGATGGCCTAATGTTCCCTTCTCCAGGTGTCTGTGACCCAGCGGTACCTGCTCACCCGGAACACATCAGTCACACTAACACACATCTGTCGCCCTCCATCACAAAATATGGCCCCTCTGTGTGCAAGTATGTGTGTGTGTCTCTCTCTCTCTCTCCGTCTCCTTGAACGTCCTGCCCTGCTTTAGACGGGGACAAACAAATCTACTGATTTGCCTCTAATCTGTAGTCTGGACCCTCAGCGTGTGCTGCCGTCAGCCCGGCACATCCTGAAGAGACATTCCACAGGGGGAGCCATGCATTAGCGCAGCATCCTGCCTCCGCGCCGCGGTGTGACGGGGACGGGCAGAGGGACACGCTCCAATTAGAGACGGAGACGTGGGGACTTTGCCCCTGACACGTCCCTGCCCGCTACACAAAGGAAGTGCAAGCACACCTTTTCTCACAGAAGGACAGCTTTCTCTTCTGCTGCCGCAGGCTGCCGCTGCTGCTATAGTCACAGACCCTCATGAAGCCAAACCATTTCACATCACGCTGTTCCTTTTCATACGTCTGCCGGGGTCAAGATTATGTGTGTGTGTGTGTGGGGGGGTGTTTGCGTGTGTGTGTGTCTCTGTAGAGGGGGGGAGAGAAAAGAGTCTAATCTAGTGTATGTCTGCACACTTACCGCTGCTCATGTGAAAAATGCTGTGCAGGGGGTCGGAGGGTGGGGAGGCAGGCAGTGAGGGTCTTTGGCATGCATCTCTCGTTCGAGTCTTCCATCAACTGAAATCCGTCCCTCTCTATAGTGCAGCGTGCTTAGCAAACGGGTGTGTGAGGTGCACCGGATCTGCTTCACGCATGGTGCATCTGCATGCTGCATGAACACAATCTGCCAAAGCCTGATGGGAGTTCCCCCCACCCCCACCTTTTCATCCATTTCCATTGTTTTTTTTATTTTTTGGGGGGGGGCTGGGGGGGAGCCAGTTTGCTGCTACAGTCCACCTGATCTTTAATCAAGATTTTGTGCAAGAGAGGTAAGAGACACGGAGTAAAGCATAGTGGAACAACGCTATTATGAATATTTCATCTTTATTCTGTATGAATGAAACAAACATTGGTCCCTGTTTCAAACGCAGGACTGAGCGTGGCCTTCTCATCCCGCATGAATCTGGTTATGAGTCATTAACAAGCAGACACTGAAACACCAACGTTGCCTTGCAAAGACAATTCCAACCCTTTTTTTTCCCCTCCATTTGGGTTAATTAACCTGTTGCTGGAAGGTGGACCTTTGTCCCAGCCTCAAGTCTTTTACAACCCCTACCAAAAATCTTTTTTCATGTACCGTCTATATGCCTCTGCCGTGATCAGCTTTTCTGTCCCTCCTGAAGAAAAGCGTCAGGTTAGGCTCACTTTTCTTTCAACCGTAGAGGATCACATTTTCAGAGTGATGTAAAAGTTTTACTTCTCAGTTTTGATCTCGTCTTTTTGTGCTTTCTGTGGTCCCTACTTGGGACTTGTACAAAACTTTAATAAACGGGTCTCATTTCATCGAGGACTCCTACTGACCAACGATGGTGGCGATGGTGGTGAGAGTTCGTCCCGCAATCGGTGGGTTTCTGGTTTGATCTCCATTCAGTCTGCCTCAGTCGTTGTGCCCTGGGGCAAGACAGTTCACCCTCCTTGCCTGCTGGTGTTGGTCAGAGGGTCCAGTGGTGTCGCTGGATTGTGCTACTGGAGTGTAGCCAAGGGGTACAGCTGTGGCTGCGTAGCCACATGGCACAGCCACAAGCTACTACTGTGGCTACAGTCCAGTAGCTTGTCACCATCAGCGTGGGTGTGTGGGGGTGTGTGTGTTTTGGTGAATGCCTGAATGTATTGTGAAGCACTTTGGGCTCCTCTAAACTTGATAAAGCACCATAGAAGTAAAAGCCATTTACCAAAAACTTTCTTTCTGAAGATCGGAAGTAATTGTCCTGTTGTCAGATTCTTCTGCCAGAGCCGTGAATTTCCTCAGCTCAGTTAAAGTTACTCTGGCTCTGTTGACGTCTCTGAATAATACTCTCCTTTCCTGTTAGCCATAAGGTAGACTCAGCTGTCTCGGTACGGTTGCAGTTGTGCCATACTTTTTTTTTTTAGTATGGATTGAACGTCACTCTAAGGGAAAAGATTTTATAACTTGGCCTTGCTTTAGATTTCCCCACAACTGCATCCATGACGCGTCTGCTGTGTTCTTTGGTCTTCACTAACGTTCTCTGACAAGCCTCTGAAGCTTTCACAGCTGAGTTTCTGCTGAGATTCAGTCACTCACAGGACGCTCTCTTTTTTTTTTTAGCAATCACGTCATTTTTGAAAGCAAATGATTGAAAGGGACATCTATGGCTCACTACATTTCTTTTATCGCAAGATGTTCTGACGAAACACATTTGCGTTTTTAACGAGTCAGAAATGTGAATGGGATCATGTGGTATGAACTTTTTTTTTTTTTTTTTTTTTTTGCAAAGCACTGCAAAACCAACTTCACCCCCGGCATCCAAAGAGCATGCTTCAACATAAAGAATCAAACGTGTTTGTTTGATTATTCAGTGTATCAACTATGCATGAAGCAATTATGTCCTCCTGCCTTTGGGCTTGAAATTAAACAGATGAAATCCTGGTACAGCAATCCCTCCTCCTTCCCTGTCTGCACGTCCTTTCATTAACCTGCTGGGCGGCCATTTGTTTGTGCAAACATTCATTTAGTCTGCGCGTTCGTCTGTTTGCTCAGTCACGGAAGTCTTCCTTTTTTTTTGTTGTCCCCCCCCTCCTCCCCTCCATCCTCTTCATGACATGTCGGCGTGCTGCGACACAGTCTGCAGGGACTGAAGAGATGGGCTGGACTGACAGATAAAGGTCAGAGGTAAAACGGAGACCCCGGGACAGAGCCCGAGGTGACAGGAAGCGTTGAGGCGGAATGCAAAGCACTGCATCTGCAGAAGCTTAGATTGATTGGAATTTGAGGACTGGGAGGGAAAATTAAATCTCAGGGAAAAGAGGGCGGGAAGAAGGCTGAAGCGGAGTGGATGGAGAGCAGCAAGTCAGCATGATAGAGGCAAGCGACAAAATGAGATTTTTGCCTGAGAGCCCAGCCTTCACAAGCTTAAAGACGCATGCCTTAACACAATGTTACTCCTAATATGATCCCAATTTCTTACTGTGTGTGTGTCTGCAGGGGTGTGCGTGTGTGTGTGTTTGGGTCAAAGAGCATGAGGATGTTGGTTAAGGAAATGTAAGAAACAAAAACATCGCAATGTGAAAAATACTTAATAACTCACCAGCTCAATCACAAAAGAAGAAGCTTTGCATGTTGAAGATACTATCTAGTGGTTTACAGATGAATAAAACAGCTGGTTACATAGGTAAAAAATTCCAGTCCAGCATTTTACAGTGTGCAAAACTTTTAAAATAAGACTGCTAACTTAGCTTTGTGAGTGTTTGGGTTTAAGGCATCATGAAAGCAACTAATTGGCTAGCGTTAGTATGCACAGTGGTAGACAAGAAAGCTTTTATTTACGTTTGAGTTGCTGGGTGTTCAGCCTGAACCTGGCTGGGGATCCAAACAACAGTACCTAGACTCCTCCTGTGTACCGTTTGAAAGGGGTTTGTTTATGGTGGGAACGTCATCAGGTGCACTTGAGCCAAGCGCCTTCCCGTAGCCAGATGTACGCAGCAGAAGAGTAAACAAACTAAGAGGAAATGCAGCGTGTCTTTTTCACGATGCGTAAAGCCCACTGTGACTTTCAAGACATCTTCCCAAATCTTTTCAGTCCACTCAGTGTACTTCTCAGGTAATCGTACCTAAAATAGCATCAAGACAGAAACTAATAAGACTTTTAAATTGACGATGTTTTCTACTGACGTGGAACACAACATCATCTTCGTGTGTTTATGTTTTGTAGTACTCCACCACGGGTTACATCTGATCAGTAAACAGACTGAATGTTCATTTGGTTTGCTTTGAGTTTGTTCAGTTTTAAAAGAAACTGCATCACTGGGGGGGAAAGTAAAGTCAACAAACTCACCAACGAATTTGGACCAGCCGATGATGGAAGCAAAACGTGACTCTGACGATGAGCATCTGCAGAACTTTAACTTTATCTGATTTGCTTCCATGTATCTTCATCACCCATAATCACTGATTGTGTAATCTTAAGAGTTATGTAATTTTGCACTGCTTGGAGTCTGAACTCATAATACCTCGGCTTACCTCCGCTTCTCTCTTTCTGGCTGCCAAGTGGTATTTTTTATTTTTTTCTTGCTTCTTACCGCTGGTGTTTACTTGAGTGATGACAATGCTTGCAGCTGAGTTGGAGGTGCATGCACACGGGGGCTCGTTTTAAGACCTTGTTTACTCTCTGATCATTTACAAAACTGAGACTCTCTGCCCTGTTTTGCACCTCCCTTTCACAAGCAAACAAGATTTTTGATAACTAAAATGGAGAGTTTGTACAAAACCTGCCCAAAAGTGAAGTGTGTTTGTCTATATGTATGGATTTGATATTGTGGTGGTGTTAATTTAAAACAATGACACAGAAGCCCAGTGACTAGCCCAACATGTCAGCTGTGATTTTCTCTACTGGAAACCATGACAACAACGGAGCAATTTTTAACACGTTTCTCCACAATCTGTCTCTTTGTTTTGACTGTGTTTCTTTTTTTATTTAAGGTTTCGGCTGAAACCATTAATGACAGAGAGGAAAACATAGAAGAACACTGGAGCTACAGCTATTTGTCAAAAAAAAAAAAAAAAAAATTTGCCCAGCACCAACTTAGCCGTGCACTGGATCTTCTTTTAAATTCACAGCTGGAGCAGGTAATGATGAAACATTACAAGGTATTACAGATTTTTTTCCCACAGGAATCCTGAGGAGGATTCAGCACACATTACGTTTCGGTTAAAAACGATAGCCGGACTAGCGTAGCAGGGGCGCCAGAGCGATTTCTGTTTGAAGTGGGAAAACTCATTCAAATTTTGGTCCACTTGAAAATGTGAGTCTTGGTTCACTCACATGTTATTCCTGATGCAGGAGGACGGAGGACTATCTAGTAGACCAAAGAGGGGAGCAAGATGCTGGCTAGCTTGCTGCTAGTAGCATCCTGCTGCTTCTTGTTTTAAAAGAAACCCAATTCGATTAGTACACCAAAATAAAAGCAGGAGCGCAAGTCTAAATTAACTCAGTGTCGCTTCATTCTTGTGTTTGCTGAAGATGATTGATTTCTTCTTCTTCATGCTTTTTGCCTTATCTTGAGCTGATGAATGAAGCCCTGTGTGATGTCACCAGAGGCAGGTGTGTGCGAAGGAACTTGTTTTTTTCTTTTTTGTTTTGTTTTTTTGGGAGGCTAGACTTTATCATGATTGAAATAAAGAGGAGAGAGAAACTCACCGTGACATGTTGTTCTGTAAGTGATAAACTACACATCCTCAAAGGAGTTGGGTTGATTTTCAGAGAAAAGCCCCGGTTCATACAGCTTCAGGATTCCTTCTCCGTTTTCTGCTAACTGGATTTGGGGCAAAGATTGATTTATTCTTAGGTTCCCTTTTCAGCCCGTCTTAGATGTGTGAGAATGTGCATCCTATTCTTCCATCTGGATTCTTTAAATCCTTGTAATCCATCTTTCTCACTGTTTCCCTTCCTCACCTCCACCCACCTCCACCCTCCTCCTCCTCCTTCTCTTTTTTTTTTTTTTTTCTTTATCTCGCCTGCTTGATGGCTGCTGCCTGCAAGGGGAGGAGCTGGATCCTCCACGATTCAATTGGCAGCAGCGCGAGATAAACATGTTGTAGTGGACAGACGCCTGAGTCCCGGTGCGGAAGAAGGGGAGGGGGACAGACTGGGACGTGGGTAGGGCCCTGACCCTAACCGGGTCTCCATCATCAGCGCACACAGCATCAGGCGGCTCTGACCCCTCGGCCAAATGGTCCGGCTGGAGTTTGCAGCCCTCACCTCTGTTTGTCAGATTGCACCCGGCACGCTCTCCCTGTCTCTGCCTCACTATGGCCCCCAGCGTCGTGTCAGAGAGGAACCAGAGAAAATTAGCACCTAATTATAGGCTCCTCTCTGTGAAGAATGGTACTGGTGCCCATGGAGTGTGTCACCATGCGGGGGCTGCTTGGTTGACTCACTGTGGGACTCGGGCCTGAAAACAACGCAGAGGACAGAAAGAAACACACACACATCCATACGCACTCAGGTCATAGAGTGATTACACACGCAGACAGAGACGCAGAGCTGCTCCACCCTCCTCTTCCTTCTTCTTCTTCTTCTTCTTCTTGGTTGGTTTGTGCCTCAGCAGAGTTCCCTTCCCCCTTTGTGAGGGGCGCCGCAACAGAAACCACTTGTTCCGTTTGTGGTCCAACAGGATTAATTACACACACAATGGAGGCCTATGCCCTCTGGTTTCTGCTCTCCGTCGGCTCCCCTGTGTGCTGGCGGCGGCGGTGTGGTTGATCTTCAACGGGAACAATGGAGATTTGTGTTTAGGCATATATACAGATGTGAGTTTGAGTATGCTGCCATCTTGTGATTGCATCTGGACATGATTATAAATCAAGAACGCCGAGAAAAATAATCTCGGTGAGCTCTTGTTCATAATGCAACATCCAGTGGTGGAGGCGAATTAAAGATGAATGAGGAGCCGCAGGAGGCTCAGCGACTGGCACAGAGTTCAGCCTGCAGAGTGTAGCTACACACACAGCGCTCTGCAAAACCCTTCACACACACCTTTACGTTTTTCACATTTATTGGTCTCGTTCACTTTGACGTGTACTGACAAAATGAACATACATTAGCAGTAAGTGGGAGAAAAACGATAAATGGTACGTTCTAACCAATCGAAAACTGAAAAGTGTGGCGTGCATTTCTGTTTAGCCCCCTTTACTCTGATACCCTTAAATAAATACCAGCGTATTTGTGTACAGACGTTACCAAGTTAGTAAGTAGACCATTTTGTAATTCAGTTTTGAACAGAGCTGTTACGAAAGTCTATTTTTCTTACATCCTATTGTGACACAAGAAAAAAATTATGCAAGGTTTTCAAAATTGTTCACAATTTTTTTTTAAAGAAAAAAAGCTTATGCGTATGTATTCAGTCGATACCAAATCAGTACTTTGAAGTACCACCTTTGAGGATGCAAGGCATTTGAGGGTCTGAGTTTTTGCACATCTAAATCTTAACATTTTTGCCAATTGCTCTGTGCAAAATACCAGAAGCTCTGTCTGATTGGACGGAGTGCATACAAGTCTTACCACAGTTCCTCAGCTAGATTTAGTTTGAACTTTGACACATAAGTGTGATTTCAGTAGCAGCTCTGATTATATGCTTACAGCTAGTTTCATTAAACTATAAAAACCCACATTTTATAAGGAGTCTCTGCCAATACTGGACTTAATCACACAATAACTTCAGTCACATTTGTCAGGAAAGTTAGTAAACAAATCTTTATTAGGTCTTCAGACTTACCAAAAAAGGTTAATAACAACAAAAAAAAAAATCAATCTTTCATTCTTTAACCATACAAAAACCACATAACATCACACGTTAATACCTTCAAGAACTCTAGCGTCTCTTAGCATCTGTATTTTGTCATCTGTCTGCACCAAACAGTCGAGATAGAGAACATCTTAATAAACAAGCTTCACTCAAGCCCTCTAAGGAAGTCTGTAACGGCTACATTCCTGCAAGTGTGGATGCATAGCTACGTTTTGAGTGCATTACTCAACTTCTGACGTACAGAAAACAAAAAAACTTTGGCACATTTGATATTCAACCACCAGTAAAGCTGCAAGCAAAGATTTTCCTTGTGCTTCACGCATGAAGACCCGAAGAAGCTTGACCGTTGTCAAAGGAGCGGAGGAGTAAAAATGGTTGCATTTTGCAGTTTTTTGTTTTTTTTTAAGGTACAGTCACTTTGTAGGGGCTCCCCGGGACGTTATCGTCGCCCCATTTGACGATGACGGTATAACTGCCCTTGTCCTTGACGGAGTAGGTGACGTTGTACAGCTTGTTGCCCATGTGTTTGACATAAACCTCCTCGCATGGCGCTAGGGGTCCGTGCACGCCCACCATCAGCATGTTGGTACCTGGACAGAGAGAGAAAAAAATCGAGATTTAAAGCTACCAGCTTGACTGTTTTCACAAAGCAGTCCAACTCAGATTAAATTAAAGCCTTAGAACTAGAAGTTATAGCAAGTTTTCTTATTGTTTTTGGTTACTTGTTGTAAATGCTTATTAAAAAGTCGACACTTCCAAAGACAAGCTCCCACTGGCAAGTGCTTCTGGTGACATCATATAAGGCAAATTGTGTGTTTTTAATAAATTTTTTCCTTGACATCTACAGCTTTTTAAACATATTTCACATTTAATAGATGCAACAAAACACTTGGGCTATATGTGAAAACTCTTCATGGATTTCAGAAAAACTTAGAAACACTTGAGTCAAATTCTGACTCAGAAATCTGAAGTTAAATTTTGTGCGACTCAAATGCACCTAAAATCACAAATCTAGGTTGAAATCTGTCAAAAGTCACTCGCCCACTATAATCTTTACAGATTAGCTCAATTCTTGCGCCTCTTGTGATGTCATCAACCCAAATACATACAGAGCAGATTTGATTTTTTCTTCAGTTTTCTTTGCAAAACCGGATTTTGTAGAACCCTGGAAGTCAAAACTTTATTACTCATGTAATGATGCGTTTTTATTCTGGATGGCATCTTTAATGATCACGGTGACCATTTGTCGCATATGCATCCAAGCAAACAGAAATTCTTCACGCTTGGCATGTGTGGACAATTTTCCGATACTTCCTAAATTTATCCTCTCCTCACCTGCTTTGCTGCAGTCAACAGTGAAGTTATTTTTCTGCCCGACCAAAGCCTTGGACAGCCCCGCTCCGCGACAAACCACCTTGCTGGCGTCGCACGTCAGTTTGGCTGATGTGGCGGAGGAAGACGAGCTGTAGGCGCCGCCGACTTTGGAGGTCTTCGTGACAGTTTCGACCAAAACGGAGGAGGTCTCATGGAGGCTGTGTCCCCCTGACAGCCGGACGCCTGCGGGAGAGAAGGGAGAGAGGGGGAGAGAGAGAGAGAAAAAAAAAAGAAACCTTATCTAAAACGGTCGTGGTTTGGACACGGTTACATAACCCGCTGGGTATTGACAGCGAAACGAGGAAAGCACAAAAGAAGCTGCACCGGGGAGAAGTTCTCACAAAAGTGAGAAAAAGTGGCCTGAAAAAATATTTATTATGACTCAAGTATAAAATAAACTTTCACAACTTGAATTTTTTGTATTTTTTTAAAATCACATTTAAAAAACTGACAGAAATAAACTGCTACGTGGAAGAAGACTGGATAGGAGCACGAAGCCGCACAGACACACATTACATAACGTTGTTTTGTTTTTTTTTCCTTTCCAGAACTTCCACACTTTTTGCGGCAGAACATTTGTCTCATTATGGTGACATTTGTCATCCACAGATCAGATGGGAGAGTGACTGTCGCGCAGACCTGTGATTTTGGCTTTGAAGGGGCTGCCCACTATGTGCTGCGGTCCGCCGTATTTGATGGTGATGAGATAGTTGCCGGGCGCCATCGGCGTGTAGGTGATCCTGTAGCCTTCTGGACACTCTCGACAGTCCATCTTCACCTTGGAAGGGCCGTCGATGTTGACCGACAGAGCGCCGGAGCCGGCGTTGCAGGTGTTGACCACAAACTCCGAGGGCACACCTGGAGGAATGGAGGGCAGGTCTTAATACGGTGGTGCCAAAATCGCCAAGTCAAGAATACATGCGGACCAAACAAAAAAAGTCTAAACCGACAAAAAATTAGCTCTTTTGCTCAACAATAAACTAAGCATGCAATACTTCTAATCAAACAAGTGAACGAGTCAGTTTTTGAAGGAAAGGAAAATTCAAATCACTGTAGATCCAAAACTGGGAGTTTTTCGTGCTACTTAAAAGAAAGTTATCCAGTCTTCACAGTCCTTTGGGCTCAGATGACAAAAATAAAGAAAAAAAAGTGTCTGCCTGTCCTCAGCAATAACAACAGAATTTCACTTTTTAAAAGTGCTCTCCGTACTAAGAGAGGTTTAATAAGCTATATAGAAGGAAATTTGGGTTTTATAAAGTCTAAGTTAAAGTCAGTTTATAAACGTGGTCCTATTTAGTATGAATTTAAAGTGGAGAGCCAAAACACAAAAACATATTTATTAAAAGACAAATACTTTGTGTTGTACTTAATATTTTCCATTGTACAAAATATGTATTTGTCAGTAGTAATTTTGCTCTCATTAAAGACAACATAAAAATTTGCATCTGCATCAACCACCTGTTGTGGCGGGCCAAACAGAGTCAGCCAAGCACCCGCTAATGGTCCCCGGGCCGCACTTTGGACACCCTTGTCTTACATATAACTCCTCGTTTACGTGAACACCCCAACATGTGAGCGGTGTGTGTGGGATGTACCTGTGGTTCCTCCCAGCAGCCCGGCTCCGTGGGCCGTCACCAAACCGGGATCGGCGATCAGACCCAGATCGCCCACTCGCACGTTGAAGGGGCTTCCGGGAATGTGGCACCCGTTGAACTTGACATCGATGGAGTGAACGCCATTCTCGCGTGGAATGAAACGGATTGCACTTTTGTCTAAAAAGAGAAAACAAACAAAAAGAAAAGTGAAAATCATTACTCCTGTGTTGATTTTCTCCCTCTTGGTCTAAGTATGATCATCTGGGTACCCCCGTCCAGATCGCTGACGTAGCATTCCTCAGATGATCCGGAGGGCGTGTGAACTTTGGCATCCACCACACCTCGGGCCCCGTTGCGCTGCACCATGAAAGAGGCTTCCTGATTTACTTTCAAGTCCTTCTCCTAGAGGGAAACCAGATGAGCACAACCTAAATTTACGGTCATCGTCACCACACAAACTAATTTCAGGCTTTTAATGAGGCATTTGAAATTAACTCCCAGTTTTCTCAAATCCATACATGTTCGTATATATACACATATATGCACACCCACTAGTATTCGGATCAATATCCGTTACCTAGCTGTGGTGAAGCCACACATTTTGTAGCCATCCACAAGCTTCTGGGATAATTTTTGCTGGGTATTTGCCTGCTCTTCTCATCAGCGCTTATTTTAAATTGGTTTATTTCCTGGCACAAGTCCCATTTTTAATCATAGTCCATTAATTTTCAACGGGTTTGAGCTCGGGGCTTTGAGGAGGCCGTTTAGGAAGCTTAATGTAAGCCCTCCAAAGCTATTTTTGACTTGTGTTTAGGATTTTGGTCCTGTTAGAAACACCGAGCTGCATTCGAGTGTCAGGCATCTGACCCAAATTGTTCCCGGATCACAGAGAACCGCTCATAATGTTCAGGATCTACCCAGAAACCACCTTGGCTCTCGCTGACGTAGCATTCCTCAGATGATCCGTAAGCTCCTGGAACACCAACGTCGCTATCCACGCTGAAGCTGACCACTTTTTCTCACTTTCTTCTTCTACTACTCTACTTTGCATTATTTGCTGTCAACTGTTAATGTTTTGCTTCCTTTTCAGTAATTTTCTCACCACAAAAGCTACATCTGGGCTGGAAGAGAAAATCCAAAGTTAATATATGTCGTTTGTGTCCATAATAACTGTATGTTAGGCTTTCATAGGGAGATATTGTGCCCACCTGGAGGGGACACAACCTGTATGACTCATCAGCTCTAAAATAGCCCGCACTGAGTTATCAAGTACGAGACGCAGAAAAAAGTTTACAGCGAAGCGTTGCCCCCTAAAGCGAAAACAACAACGGCTCCGACCGGACACAGATAACCTCACGCTTAAAACACTTCGGAGGCACTTCAGCTGGCTTTTAGTGTCATTCAGATCCCTAAAAACATGGCTTTTAGCTTTACGTTAGCATCTAAAACAAACACTGCTCGGCGATGGCAGTAAACCTGTAAAGGTATCTTTATCTGCCGCTCCAAGAGAGACGCGTAAACTGACAGAGGGCCCACATAGCACAGCTTGTATTGCCCCACGTTAGCGAGGGACAGTTAATCCAGCCCTTCATCGCCAGCCAGCGTCGCAGTATTACAGTCATGCAGGCTGCTCCAACACTGGCGTTCAATTACACTTCAAGGGCAAAGTGCTATGAGACAGAAATATCCACCACAAATCACACTCACCATCTGCTGCACGGCTCTTATATTTTGTATATCTGTATGTTTTATGCGCTGAGAATTAATTTGATTTTGATCGCCAGTGTGCGTGTGTGTGTACGCGCACCCACCTGAAGGCTTGTCACAGTGAGCCTGCGGGCCTCGTCTGACAGCGTAGCGATCGGAACGATGAACGGGCTGTCAGGGATGTGCTCGTTGTTGAATTTGATTGACACCTCGTAGTCACCTGGGGAAGCAGACATGTTATTTACTTTCACAATCAAGTGAACCGCGGGGAAGCGGAGGGAGAACAGCTGGAGAGCCAACTGGTGAGGAGACAGAAATAAACAGGCGGTGCGTTGGCGAGGAGCAGCCTTCTGCGGGGGGAGTCCTCACCTGGCTCTTTCACCACGTACGAGACGCCGCAGGAGCCGTCTTTCCTGTCCTCGAAGGAGATCTCCGCCTTGCTGGGGCCTTCCACGGCGATGGAGAGACCACCGGCGCCGGCCTCGCGGGTCCAGATGCTAAATTCGGCTAGAGCGGGCGAGGCAGAGGAGAAGCGAAGTCTGAAACGTCCGTCGAAAATGAAACGGCTAATAGAATGTTACTGATATACCCATTTGTTCAGATAACTTAATTCTAAAAGAGCAGCTCGTACAAATTTGTTTACACAAAGGATGCTGGATTTTCAGCGTGTGCTTCAGCTCATTTTGATAATCACGGCAAATGAAAACCCAAAATTCAGTTTCTCAGAAAAATTGAATATTACATAAAAACAACAAGAAAGCCTTTTTATAACTTCGCAAGGAGAACAAGGCATATGAGGTAATTGCTTTGTTATCTGGCCATTTATCTAGGCCTATACAGAGAAAGTTAGGTGGAAGGAAAATGTGATAAAGAATTCCCATGTTAGTAATGTAAAATATCCTGTAGTATCAGAGATTATATGCACTCAATGCTTCCTTTACATAACAATTTTTTTTTTCAGAAAAAGTGAATTTGTTCTTTTTTTCCATCTTTGAGGTAGAATTAAAAGTTTGAATCATATCACTCTTTATGCTCAATGATATTCAAATGACTGAGATGCACTTCTGTAAAGATCTGACATCATTTCCGTCTTACATGGCGCTCCAGCCACGCCTCTCTCCAGGCCTGGACCTCCTGCGCGGACCTTGTGGGCCCCGCCTTCGCCCATCGGCCCCACGGTGAACTGGAAGGGGCTGCCCGGCACGTGCTGGCCCCTGTACTTGACGTTCACGGTGTGGGGTCCGATCTCCTGCGGGATGAAGCGGACGCTGTACGTGCTGCTTCCTCCGTCCACGATGTCCGCGTCCACCGTCTTCCCGCTGGGGCTCGTCACTTGCGCAGTCATGGCCTGGGAGCCGCTATCGGCTGCCGGGTCACACCCACCAGGTTAGACGCAGTTGAGATTTTCATACCAAACAGTGCGGCTCGATCAAAGTCTGACTCACGCTCGGGTCTGGCGGTGATGCCGGCGAAACTGCTGAGGCTCTCTCTGCCCAGAAAGTCTCCGAACACGTCTCTGAAGGGGCTCCCTCCTCCGCCTCCTCCCACCTGGGTGCTCTCCTCTACACGCACCTCCCTCTTGGTTTCCCCGCCGCGGATCTTGCTGATCTCCGTGCGCTCCGTGCGAGTGTATGTGTGGCTGCTGCGGGTGAACGTCCTGGTTAGCCTCTCCTGAGCGGAAACCATCTGGAACCAGTTTCCTGCAGAAAAGAAGTGGCGGTGAGCATACGGTTTGGAAGTGTGTGTGTTTGTGTGTGTGTGTGCAGCGCTGGCCTCATTTAGTCTAAAGCCCTCCACCGCCGCTCTCCGAGCGTTTTCTGGCCGTCTGATGTGCTCACCTGGGATCTTGAGGTTGAGGCCGCAAGTGCTGCCCACTGAGGCGATGGAGGAAGCCTGTCTCTTCCTGGTAATGCTCTCCTTAATCCTCCCTTCTCCGGTCACCTTCACTGTGAAAGGACTTCCTGCAGGAAACACAGAGAGATGTTAGTTTTTTTTCCCCCCCCATAGAATGGCATTAATATTGTAAGGAATTTCCTTTTTTATGAAGTAAGGTTTTCTTTGTCAACAGGTTGCGATGCAAGCTGGAGACTTTTCAGCACGTTTGTATAATAATCCATACAAAATGGATTTCCATCCATTTATTTTCTAACACCCTTGTCCCTTAGTGGGGTCGGGAGTTTGCTGGTGTCCATCTCCAGCTCACGTTCCGGGCGAGAGGCGGGTCACCCTGGACAGGTCACCAGTCTGTCGCAGGGCAACACAGAGACATACAAGACAAACAACCATCCCTTTCCCCTCCACCCCCACAATATCATTTATTCTAACCTGGGATGTGCTTTTCAGCGAACTTGATGTTGACGATGTAACTCCCAGGTTCTGTGGGGCAGTAGGTCACCCTGCACGTCCCGTCCTCCACGTCTTCGCAGTTTATATCCACTTTGCTCGGACCCTCAATGGACAACGCCAAGCCGCCGTAGCCTTGTGCACAAACCGGAATAAACGATCAGAGCCGTGTTTCGTCCAGACCTGCGTGACAAACTGTCTGGACGCCGAGAGCCTACCAGCATTCCTCGTGTCCACGAAAAATTCAGCCATTTCGAAAGTGTGCGCCTCGACCAGGCCTTTCCCGAAGGCCTTCACTCGGCTGGCTTCGCCGATCTCCGACTGGCCGACCATTATTTTGAAAGGACTGTTGGCCACGTGCATCCCATTCTTCCTCACGCTCACCTCGTGCTCGCCGACCTCCTTCGGGGTGAAAGAGATGCCTGTTGCAAAAATGATCAAAGCAAAGAAAAACAAAAAGAATTGAAGTCAAGACAGAAAAATGACAAAAACGAGCATTTCCTCGTAACTGACTACAAACGTCAGCGAACGTCTTTGTGCTGGGATTTTATGAGACGGAACCGAGGCAAAGCTGTGTGAAATTACGAGGTGGAAAATGAAAATATTAAATGGCTTTGGAATTTCATTAGAAATAAAAAAAAACATCTGAAAACGCCGTCGTGCCTCCGTACTCCGTGAACGACAAGATCTCTGACTTTCCATTGGGAAGCATTATGCCCGCCATCGACTGAACACTTTACAAATGCTCTGTTCTGCTTTCGTCTTTCTGAGTCTCGCCGCCTCCGTCTCTCACCGAGGTGTCTGTTGGGCAGCCGCTTGAGCAGGCAGGGCTCCTCGTAGCCTGACGGCGCTCTGATGCTGGCAGTCAGGGAGCTCAGATCAGTCTCCGCGATCTTCAGGGACACGTCGGCTGCCGTGCCGACGTTGAGCTGGGATGTTCTGGTTATGGTGTCATCCCCTGACATTCAAAGGAAAAGATGACTTGAGATGTTGTATTTCTTTCTGGTTTACAGCCGTTTACGTTCACGTCTGCCTGCGAGACAGACGAGGCGTTTCCTCACCAGTGATCTTAGCGGTGAAGGGGCTGCCGGGAATGTGCTTGTTGTCAAACTTCACGATGATGTTGTAGTCCCCCGGAGCTGTGGGCAGGTAGGACACGGTGCAGGTGCCGTCTTTGTTGTCCTTGCAGGTGATCTCGGCTTTAGAGGGACCCTCGACCGCAAGTGACAGACCACCTGTTTGGAAAAAAAGGAGAACGGGTGAGATTCGTCATGCAAAAGCACAAAATCTCACTAAGTATTGTGCTCTAGTTTCAAGATATCGAAATATCGCGAAAGAATAACTCGCAAGTAACTTTCCAGCAAGACACGGGAGCTTGTTTCAAGTCAGTAACTGCTTAATATTGAAGAAAAAGTTATCGTACTTTTCTACTTCATCAATATTACGGATTTACTAACGTAAAACAAGCTCCTATTTCTTGCTGGAAATGGACTTGCAAGTTGGTTTTGTCTTTTTTCAAGGGCATCCAGATATTTGTACTAGATACTAGATCGGGGTCGGCAGCCATAGTGGCTCTCTGGAGCTTTTTCAAAAATGTTTGAAAATGGAAAAAGATGGGGGTGGGAAATATATATTTTTTGTTTTAATATGGTTTCTGTAGGAGGACAAACATTTGTAACGTTTTCCAATGCTGTAAAAATGTGTAGAGTATTA